>JAVFBZ010214263.1:17524-31575 GCA_032466195.1 Katharina tunicata
TTGGTCATAACGCCCATAGCTTGTTGCTTGTATTACATGTAACGAGTCTGACAATACAGACATTTTGAATTGTATTGTCTAGTTTCCATAGCCTTTGTGGTAATGCATACTTAACAGACACATATTGATGTACCATTGATTATCTTATGTTAGCCAACTGTTACACCCTTAAGGGTATTAAAGACTCATTAAACATGTGTTTCACGGTGATGATAAAAGCATTCCTTGGCTGATAAGCTAGAATTTACCTGACCTCTGGAACACCAGATATAGAGGCCAGCTTTAAATATGTTCCTCATAAATTTATCTCAAAGTTTGGCAACACTTTAAAGTAATCTTCTACAAAAGATAACTTTTCTTTTAGTGAGTTTGAAAGTCACAAAACTAATGATAAGTTAAAAAGTTTCAATTAATACTTTGCAAGATTCTTGTACACCATCCAAAAAACATATTCGACTAAAGTACTTGTCTCTTTCTTCAGTATGTTAAAAAATAAATAAATCAATAATTTTTATTCCCTTAATTGCATTCTTACTTAATTTTTCTTCCTAATGACTGGTATAAACAGTTAGATCCCCAAGTCATATTCCCCATGTACATATTCAAGTTACTTTAATTTCTATGTCTAATATATCCGATAATTATTATATTAAGTTACACAAATTCCCAGTAACTTGGATTCCAGTGAGTTGTCTTCCCAATATCTGATCTCCTGAGAAATCATATTAAGAATATCTTATTAGCCAAATAAGTTCTATTCAGTTATTATAATTTCAAACTACAAATAAACTAAGATTACATTACATTTCAGTTAAAAAGCAAATTTAAAATGAAGTTATAATTAAAAAGTGGTTTACCTTGGAATCTGGCCTTATCATCTGTAACCCCACAAGACCGGACCTGAGACACTGCTTGTACCTCCACCTCTTTGGAATCTAAATTAGAATTCTCGTTGGGAACTTTCTTTTCTAGAACATAATTCACCTCAGCGACATCAATCATAACATTTGAAAGTTTGTGATCAAGGTCACGGTTTATTTCGCGTTGTCTTTGTAATTTCTGTTCCATAAACATTAGAGTCCTAAAGAGATTGGTGAAGTTTTTTTTATACTCCAACATAAGATTCTCAGCTTTCTGGAGATAGATCTCATGTCTTGTTAGAGTAGTGTTCAGTTCACGATTTTTAACAATCTCGTCAAATAGCTTCACTTCCACTGTGTGCATTTTGTTGACAAGGTCTCTAATGTCTGCCTGTGATCTTGCCTCATCTGCCACTAGTTTAGGCATTTCACTTTTAGATACTCGAGGTCGTGAGTATGTCTTGTGTCTGCGACTACGTTGTCTAAAAACTGCGGGACATTTTGTCTCATCTGAGACTTCATGAACAACAACGGTATAAGAGCATTGTTTTCCCTCCACTGTGGCCTCGACGGAGGGGTGACTGGGTTTGATTGCCACACAGAGTATAATCAGAAGAAGACCTGAAGCTAGCGGCAGTTTGTTAGTGACCGATTGAGCTGAGAGTGACATGATGCCGGAAGATGGTACAGCCGTACTCACTGACTGCTACAGGTAGAAAGGCAGAAGACTCTTGTTTCTACAGATCTTCCCTAACGAAGCCTTCACTGTGTCATCTCTACGCCTATCTCTTCCTCCTCTATTATATGCTTACACAGCAGATTAATTTTCAAGGTTGGAAACATTCATCATTTCTCCAGTACAACTTGACGTTTCTCTCCCTTCTAAATGACTTCTAGCACAGCAGTATTAAAGCCAACCTACCACCCAGTCACCTCTCTCTCTACTTCACTATTTTAACATAACATTCTCTATAATATATATTTTTTACTTGGAATTTTTTTTTATCATATGGAGTCGGCTAGTTTTTTCCACTCCTGTCAGTAGGCTCACACAGAGTACACTTACAAATGTAAAGTAGACTGGCTTGAGGAAAAGTGGCATTCAGTTATATACTTATCCTCGACCAATTATTATGTGTAACAGTGTCATCCTTTCTTACCTCCACAAAAAAATATCTCTTATAATGTATACGTAAATCTCCCCTCTTCCATTGGTTAATTTGTTACAGCCAAAGTTGTTTAAGAAAAAAATAAAAGTTTCAAACATAAAGCATTTGCATGACCAAGCCTTTCCATAAATCACTTTGCCAGACTTTGCCTGTAGTATACGTTAACCATGCATCAGATTTTCTGTCTCGGCCAAGCACTATGCATGTTGTCTTGAGTCAGTATGAGCACAACTGTGACAGTTTTAGGCCATGTCTAGAAACACCGGGACACTGTGAACTTTAGCTGTAATCTTCTTAAGGGTATTCACCAAGCTTTCTTAAGGGCACGGCCACCTCTTGGCCTCCTGCACTGGTCACGCTTGATAGCTTAATATAATTACAGCCGCAATAAACCTCTGACCAACACTATGCCTGTTTTTTTCACCTATGACTTATAACTGGCTATAAAGACATCTGACTTGCACCTGTCTGCTATATAAACTGGCCATATCACTTTACTGTAAGTCTACCGAAATTTATACAACAGCCATTCACCCAGCACAACACTGCACACATGCAGGTATGTGACTTAGGAGGAGGCAAGATATGCATTTCACATTCAGTGCACAACTGAGAATGAAACTGGGAAAGTTTTTATTTGTAGTAAATTTATATACTGTATTAAAGACAGAAAGATGGTTGAAGGTTAAAACTATTAAATCTGAACAACAGGGGTAATCATGACAACCGTTCTCTGTGATAATTATTACAAAAGTGTTTTATGATTATTATTAAATTCCTTCAGTAAAGGTTACACAATTTTTTGCTTTTTTTTAGGGGGTGAGGGGTGAATTCATTTGTAGTCAATTTATATACTGTATTAAAGACAGAAAGATGGTTGAAGGTTAAAACTACTAGTCTGGACAAAAAGGGTAATCATGACAACCGTTCTGTGTGATAATTATTATTAGTGTTTATGTGTTTATGATTATTATTAAATTCCTTCAGTATAGGTTACACAATTTGTGGCTTTTTTTTTAGAGATGGGGTAGGGGTGAATCCTGGCCATTTTAGAATCATTCACATTTTCTTAGGAAAAATTGGAAATGAGATTCAATTGATACAGGCTCTAGTTTGAGATATGCATATGATAAGTTATTGTCGAACAAACCATTACACATTTACTTTTGTTCTCTTTTTCTTTCATCATTTCGTCATATTTTTTTACTTTTGACAATATGATCCATTGTTGTGTATGTAATTCAGATCAAAATATTTGATACGGGTCACATTCATTTGTTTACCAATACCCCTAGGGATAAATGCTTAACTTGTATTATATTTTGTCATTTTACCCCATTTTCTGATTATTTAGTACATCTGGCTCAAGGTCTACATCCACACATGTTTGTATTGGGTGTGTGTGAAGAAATAGTGGGAGTATATGGCCTCGTAATGTCCTAATACGCCGCAACATGGTAGAGGTCCATATGTAGACATGTTAATAATGTCTCCTATTTTCATTACTTCGCCCAATGTTCTGTTGTCAAGACATTTGCCCTCATATGGCCCGTCTTCAGATCTAAGCATAAAGCATGCTACACTTCATCTCTTGACTATTTGTTCATGGTGAAGTTATATATGTGCATATTTTTAAACTAAAAGGGGCCATACCGTTGCTTATTGGTTGAGTGTTAGACTGCTATGTCCCCGTCACTATACCTGGTGTAAGTTCAATTCCCCGGTGGACCTTAGATATATACAAGAAGTTTTCAGGTGTCTGCGGTGTGGTTTTTACAAGGTTTCTTTACGGTTTTCCACAGTACATTGACAACATAAAGTAGTCATATACCCTAAATGCTCGACAAATTTAACCCCCTTTTATACAACTTATAAAACTACATTTTATGCAAAGGGTAACAAGTGTAGACATGCAATTTTGAAATTCTTTTGAAGTTTAGACTTTAAATTATCAGAAAATATAAGTTTTAGTTCCAAATTCACTGACACTTAAACAGTGATTAAATTACTAAAAATCTGTCCACTTGGTTGTCGAATTTGTTGAGGACTTAGGGTAAGTGAAATTCTCTTGAGTACGATGTTAAACATCAAATAAAGAAATAAACAAATAAAGGTAAAAGTATTTTTGTAAACATTCCACATTTGGCTTGGTTGGTTTGCTTAGAACTTTCTGTTCTCTGATGCTTTGGTACTTCAGTTACTTGAGGAAGCATGGTGGTTCCCCCTTGCCCATTTGGCCTGCACTTGGTTACGTGAGGACAATAACTGTTGTATAACCCCAGTGAAATAAAGAAAGGAACAATACCATTTTTTTGTAATGTTAACTGAGCGGTAACCAGGCTAGATTACCAGAGAGGCTGTGACTAGTGTCTGACCAAAAGCTACATATAATATCTCTTTGAAAACATGTTTCCTGAGTAAATTATCGTTATTAAAAGTTAAAACTATTTTGTGTGTTCATCTAAGATTTAAAGCCTGGAGTTGTCTTTTTGTCACTGGCTCATAGACGTGTCCTTTCACTACTTGTACATGTGCATGTGTGTTTTTTATTTGTCCTATTTAACTGGAGACACTTCACGTCAGACTCTCTCCCTCTCTGTCTCTGCCTAGATCTGATTGGCTGGTCATGACACTAACTTGAGAGGCTGGGTTAGTAGTACATGTGCTTAACGGTGATTGAGTTAATGGTATAGTCTGAGTGGCTAGACACCCTGCTGATTTGTCCTACTGACTTCTGTTACTTCACAGCCCATTCAGAATATACCACCTCATAGAACTCCTCCTCCCAGTTAGTTGTTTGTGATGGGGAGTATATGGCTCGGTGAGTGAGGAAAATAGTAGAAATATTTATTTGCGTTACATGTATACACAAACTATAAAACCAGACGGGGGAGCCTAATTAAAGTTTGCTATCGGAACCATGTAGCATCAGTGTTTCTCAAGCGCTCTAGTCTGAGGGGCTACCTCAATTTATTTGTTTTAAATGTCGTAATAAAAAAGTTACATTTTGGGATTGCACCATAATTTTTGTTCTGTGATTGTTGTACATATGGTTTACTTCACGAATGAGGCTCACAGACAATCACTAAAGGAAATAAGTATTTCAGAAACAAACATGCCAAATTGAGAATAATTTTTTTTTTATTTCTTTTAAGACAACAGAACAGATAAACACTCGAGTATCACTTAACAAAACACAATTTTTAGTTTCATAAAATTGTATATGGAAATTTACTACGCCCATGTTTCATGTAGAAGAATTACTGTAATGTCTGGCATAATATACCAACTGTTATCGACAGAAGAGACTTACCCTAAATCCTCAACAAATTCGACCTCTATGAGCAGAAACGTTAAGTAATTTATTGAATGTCTAGTGTGAATTTGGAACTAAAACTTACATTTTTGGTTATTCAAAGTCTGAACTTCATCAAAATTTCAAAATTGCATGTCTACATTTCTTACCCTTTGCTGTAAAGGGGGTCGAATTTGTCAAGCATTTAGGGTATCCTGTTATGTTTTTGAAATTACCTGAAGAAATTTTGGCTCCGGAATATTAATGCTGTTGGAAAGATAATGTTCCTCCAGTGCTAAGTATGACAGAATGACTGTAATCTGGAAACATGCAACCATACTTAACACTGAAGGAGCATTATCTTTCCAAAGCAAAAACACTAAAGTGACTACATATTTTATGGTTGTGTGAAGAGTCGCGGTCTACTGTTGGAATACAGCGCCGTCCTATAAGTAAAATACGATTGAGCATGGGGTTCAGTCAATCAGTCAGGACGGCACACCGCAAATAAGTGGAAAAACCTAAAGTACGCCATACAAACCCAATCAAATAAATCAATACACCTCTTATCAAGATAATTTATTTTTCTGACACCAGTTCTTTTCAGTGTCTGATTAACTGATTGTTAACTAAAACAAATTTGATTGAGAATTTCCTTGCAAACAGTTTCTCCCTGTACTGAATTTTTTTCGAATGTCTTAATTTCTCCTTTTGTTGGTATTCCTGTCCCAATTATTTAAATTTTTAAATAATATTATTATTTGCCAAATTTATAACAAAATCAGCAACTACCCTAAATGCTCAACAAATTCGACCTCCATGGACACATGTTTCAAGTCATTTATTGAAGGTATTAATTTGAGATTGGAACTAAAACTTGTATTCTTGTAGCTTAAAGTATGAACTTCTAAAAAATGTCAACAGTGTGTTTCTACACTTCTTAACCTTTGCATAAAATGTAGTTTTATAAGTGGTAAATGGGGTCGAATTTGTTGAGCATTTAGGGTACTTACATTTGTCATGCTGAAGAATCCAAATGACATGATTCTGCAACTATCAATATCGGTAATTAAAAACAAACATACCACAGTATAAGTATCTTACCAATGGATCTAGAATGGTTAGAGTTACAATAATTACACAGACAAAACCGTAACAGTTTAACCATATGGGAAATCTAAATTTGTCACTATGTTTGACATGACCATTTTTCTGGATGTTCAAGGGAATAATTAGAAAGAAGATATTGAGTGTTGTTTTCTGACAAATTTCAGATAACTTCTCTCTGTATATGACATTTTTTGTTCTTTTAGGTACATGTTAATTTAGTTGTCAATTTTGGTATAAAGTGTAAATATTTGTAATAAACAGAATAGTATGGAATGTTTCGTGTCTTAAAACTTCCAAATCATAGGGCACATACCAGAGTTGTCTCTGGGTTTGTTGTTATAGCTGTGTTTTCCTGCTCTCCAATGTCTAACTTATTTTAACACCGATTACTCAGTTATAAATGGACCCAAATTCACCTACTTCTTTTACTACTGGGTTCTAATTTCTGTGTGGTTTCACTTTTGGTGCAAAAGAACTTTAATGATGTTTCCCCAGTTTCTCTCAACTTTTATTTGACAGAGAATGTAATTTTATTTTTGTTTTTTTTGTTTTCCATCTCTTAGCTTCAAAGATAAGTGAAATCAAAAATGTTTTTACCTATTGTTAATTCCTCTGATATTTTCTGAAGGTTTTTGATGGTTTAATTAAGCTGTTAAAACTTTTGGTTTTATAAGCGCATTATTTTATTACAAATTTGGGTAAGAGTGTCCTGTGCCGTGATGCTCTCTGGGCTAAGAGGCTTCAGAGAGCTGCTTTGTTGTGGTGTATTTTTTGTTCGATAAATACACTGTGTCTTCTGTGTTGCCAGATTCATTAAGGTTGGTTTCATTGACCAAAAAGGCTGGCACGCTGTCTTATGAGCGAAGTAAGCTTAAGCATGGTGTAAAATTCCACTTAAACAAACAAACAATCTCATTCAGATTCCAGTACAGATGGTAAGTGGGATCATTTTCTTCTTCTGTCAGGTTCTACTGGGATATTGTCATTGTTGTCAGGGCAAGCTACCCTTTGGTTTCTTTCTATCTGACTCGGTTGGTTGGTTGGTTGGTTGGTTGGGTGTGAGCCTCCTGTGTCCTGGTGCTCTCTGAGCTAAGGGAGGGTGGTTGGGTTACAGCCTCCTGTGTTCTGATGCTCTCTGAGCTAAGGGAGGGTGGTTGGGCGGGAGCCTCCTGTGTCCTGATGCTCTCTGAGCTAAGGGAGGGTGGTTGGGCGGGAGCCTCCTGTGTCCTGGTGTTCTCTGAGCTAAGGGAGGGTGGTTGGGTGGGAGCCTCCTGTGTCCTGCTGCTCTCTGAGCTAAGGGAGGGTGGTTGGGTGGGAGCCTCCTGTGTCCTGGTGTTCTCTGAGCTAAGGGAGGGTGGTTGGGCGGGAGCCTCCTGTGTCCTGCTGCTCTCTGAGCTAAGGGAGGGTGGTTGGGTGGGAGCCTCCTGTGTCCTGGTGCTCTCTGAGCTAAGGGACACTATAAGCTGATTTGTTGTGGTGTCCTTTTTTGTAAATGTTCTGTAAATGTTTTGTGATCTGTTCTGTGTTGGTCTGACACTCCATCATATGAGTGAAATAACCATAAGTTAGTCATTCAAATCACCTTCTATCTGAATGTCTGCATTTCAGACATGTAATTTTAATTACATCAAGTAATGTTATGTCCTAAACCCCAACCTATGATAGTTCCATCACAACTTAAATTATTTTATTTTGGTTTAAATGTCAAATAGTTATTACAATAGCAATTTAGCTTGTGAGTGAAACAATAAATGTCAGTGGTAATTTCGTTAAAAGAACAGTGAAAATTCTGATGTGGCTATAATAAGCATTGTTTTCTATTCATTCATTGATGTATTTGTGACCCGGCACCTACAAACAAGTGTACCTCCCCCAGTTTTCAGAACATTTAGATGACTGTAACCTGAGGAATGTTATACAGAAGACTGTTCACATGTTTACTCCATTGACTGGAAGCCTTAACTCTCACTGCTATAGCACATCAGAGGTCCTGTGGCTGTAACTGGGCTTGGTTTTCTCAAAGAATATTCCCCTTTGGGTGAGGTACAGCGTAAAACCCCAATCAAACAATCCTTTGAGTGAGTTGCACAGGTGAGAACATGAGTTGGCTTGAACCTTGTGTACTATAACTAAAAGTGCAATGATAAACGAGGTCATTGATATCTCATTTAGAAATTAAAGTACGTAATAACCAATACACTTTTTTATGGATGACACCTTCTTTATTTAGTAAGAGTGCAACGTTTTAGTTTAGATTCTAAAAAGGTTCTCAAGCTGTTATCTCAAGAATTATACTGTATGATATTGCATAATCACAGGATCTTTTTTAGCTGTTATATAACATTTTGCTGGCCACCTGTGATTACCCTTCTATCATGACTGAAAAGCTTATTGCCCTTAGCCTTTCCGTCTGGGTTATTTGAATATAACGCATACATAAAGAAAACGCCTTAGTGATTAAATATTTGATATAAATTCAAATTTGATATTTCTTGAATAATAATTAAAAAGAATAAAATAAAAATAGAAAAGCTTGGATTTCCATAGATGCAGAGTTCTGTACTGTTATTAGTCTTACTACGTAACCGGTATACATGTATAACTATACAGAACAGTACTGAACACAAATGTGTAATTGTAAGTTTTGGCACTTACTGGTTTTAATTATTTTTCTATTCTGTTTGGAAAAAATTTAACTCTCTGAGATATTTTATGTATCAAAAATGCCCACCTCGCACACTGGTAATATTTAAAATGTACTTTTATTTGTCAACGAGAGTAGCAAGATTGCGGCCAAATTCGAAAAACTCCCTTAATAACTAAATTTTTTTTAAAAATTATTTCTGCAGAGCCAGTTTTGGAAACTTGCGGTTACTTAAAATCTTATATTTTTTTCTAAAAAGTACATAAAGAATTGGAGAAAATGGATAATAAGTATTGAATAAGACGCTAAGTTCCAATTACTATGTTTTTAGCATGGAATGGTTCTGTAGCTAGGATTTCCTGGATTACAAACATGTGAATTTAATGAAGATCCTACTATTATTTATAAAAATCAGACAAAAATGCATTGTAAATTTGAAGTTTCTGAGATGAATTGTTTTCGAGAAATATGTTTTTGAAATGTAAAATGTGCTAAAATCTGAAATGCCTGAAAAAGACAATTAAAGTTTGTCTACATTAGAATGACTGGTGCTTGTGTAGGTTTTTTCGCAGCAGGTGGTTGATTTTGTATAAATTAAGGTAGAATATACATGTGCATGATTTCATTCAAATTTTTTTGTCCACCAGCATTAAGTTTGAATACTTATCTTTCAATCTAAGCAATAACTTTTGTCCTCAATTTTTAGCCAATGAGGTCCAACAACTCCTTTTGTTTATTGGGTTGGATTTTAAAAAATAAGAATGGAAATTTGTATATCAGAAAGTCACGCATTAAGTAAATTTGTTAATGAGAATAGTTGTAAATGTTTGTTTTTTTCTCCTATTAGTAAATTGTGCCTAAAGATTTTTTGGTCACTTTGTCCCATTGGGGGTAGATCAGCTCAATTAAATGCTTGACTTACTGTGTGTTACAGGCCTTCCATATTTTTCATGGATTCTATGTGCTGCATCAAGATAGCAAAGTAGCTTAAATTCCAACCAGCAAATCCAAGTGGAAATAAATAAAAAGCTTTAAAACTACTCTAGCCTTGAATTATAAAGTTTTCCTGTTTTTCTTTCCCATACACAAGATGGTCAAAGTTTTTTTGATTTTCCTTATCATGTACAAGTTAAATATCAAATTTCCCTGTTATATTTTCCTTCCAATGCAAAAGGATTTGAAGTTTTTGATTTCTTTAATAACATGCACACAATAGCCAAAATTTTGAGATTTTTTTTTTTTTTGAAGCTCAACATTTTCTGTTAAACTTCCCTTCCAGTGGAAATGTCAAACAATGTCTGTTGGGGCCCGTGCCGTGGCTCAGTGGTTAGCGCGTCTGACTGCAGATCCTCCTTTGATGTACCGCACGGGTTCAAGCCTCCCAGTGGACTTGAGGTATATGAGGAAGTCACATGAGGTGACTTCGGCAATCGCGGGGGCAGTTTTTACGAGATTTTATCCCGGTTTTCCGCCGTATTTAGTAGAGCAGATTAACGAGTGGAGAATCCGTCGTCATATAAATGAAATACCTTTGAGTACGACGTTAAACACCAATTAAACAAACAATGTCTGTTTTTCTTCTCATACACAGGATGATCAATTGCTCCCGTTTGTCATTCTTTCTGATGTATATAATAGGACTGGTAAATGTTTTATGTACAAATCTCCTACAAATTTCCCTCGGGCTATTGAGCCATTAAGTATACCACTAAATGCTCTCATTGATTCATTCTTTTTATTAGCTGTTTCCGCTTTCAACATTTAAGTTAATGGAAGACTAAGACGTGTGTTAATTATCTTTTAAGAAACACTTTAGTCTATTATAATGTTGTTTTTTTTGTGTTTGATAATAGTTTTTTTAATTGGATTTTATGGATGTCAACTTCTATTTGTATGGACTTTATATTATGTTATGAGTTGTTTAATGCCAATCTAAGTTTTTTACTCTGTAAGTTTAAAATAACAACAACAACAAATCAACATCAAATAAGTCAATACAATAAATACTTTATATTTAATTATTAAAACCTATTAACATTGTGGAGGTTAATCAAGTTTTAATTGTGTGATAAATTAAATAATTTTCAATGATTTATAAAACCAAGATAAAATTAAAAACCAATAAATCACATTCCCGATAAATCTTCACAAACTAGTGACAAGAACATAAAAGCTGCATAGCAAACATTGGGAAATTAATTTTATAACGTCCGAATACAATTGGTTCGGACAGTTTTGTTAACTTAGACAAATAAACACATAAAAACAATAAAGTCCATTTGATAATGTATGGTGTAATGTTATAATGAATGTGGCAACAATGAAGTATTAGAAATAACATGAGCTTGCTGTTCCCTGGTGCTCTCTGAGCTAAGGAAGCTAAGTGGTGGAAAGTCTGTTTTGAGTCCTGGCCTTGTCGTTGGACTTATTGTCTGTTACCACAAGTGTTGTTCAGTACGTCGTAATACCCCAATTAAACTGTAAGAAATATTTTATAGATTTATCATCATTTTTGTGTTGTCTGCCAAGCGAAGCTACTCAAAAGATATGTCTTCACCTATGTCTCTTTCCAGAAGTCTGCCACACCATCAGTCGACACCAGCTTTTGATTTTGTCAATATAACTTGGTAATAATATTACGTCTGAGTATGGTTGCTAAAAAAGGAAAAACGTGGGTGTATGCTAGAACTTTTAAGTGTATCTGTGCTGATTTATTTTAGTATTGAGTTTATTTTCTCAAGTAGTTGCAAAATTAGAAAAGGCCTAATTATCGCGCCTACATGTACATGTAAAGCTTGTCATCACATATAGTTACTTAATGTCCATAGCAATTAAACATTATGCGCTAAATTGACTTTTGAATTTTCAAAACCAATTTGATCAAATACTAAAAGTGCACATCACCCCGGTTACTACTCGACTGACTTCCAATGGAAGGGTGCTGTCTATCAGTCAAGGGACTATTTGTTGTATACACTTTTCAAAACTGTTTAGAGGCATGCCATTATGCTGGTTTTCCTGTGTGTTTTATTTTTACTTCTGATTTATCTTGTTTGGTCTACTGCTTCCCATTATTTCTCCTTTATGAATTCAAGGCGTGTGTAAATATTAAGTGCAGCAAGGTTCTACATTCAGTCTGATAAAAGTGCAAGAATTATTTGATATGTACGGAGAAAAAAAAGTTTGTTGGCAATGAATGAGTAATAGCTTTTTTGAGTGCCATTTAAGAGTTTGGGTAATTGAGATGTTGAGTTCTATATTGTTATTAGTCTACCGTCTACATTAAATTCTGTCTAGTAGCCTGAAAACTGTTTGACAGTTTATTTGTGAAAATTTGTCCTCATATCTCATTGAGTGCATTTCAAATGTTTTTATTGATTGCTTATTAGGTTATACAAAGCAATCTCCTGGAAAATCTTTATTTAAAAAAAGAGGTATAAAGTATTAAAGTCACATACGCACCCAAAATTTGGATTTTACAACTAATTCCGTTTGCCTTGATTTTTTACAAGATTCGATGTTTGTTCAAAAATTAATAGTCACGTTAAAATAAAAATTATTCATTGGGTACAAAGCTTGTACGGACTAGGAGAAATCTAGTAGTTATTCGAATTTAACGGAGGCTGGACATATTTGCTCAAAAAGACTTTGATCCAGCCACAGTGAATGACCTTGTGTGTAACGAGCCAACACCTTGTAAGGGGTGTGACTAACACACATTATTACTTCACAAAGAATAGAAGACACAAGACTAGCAGTCTAAAATAAGTGGAGCCAGATTAAGTTTATTGAAGCTGTAAATTCTTCACTAAAGGAGACTGTAAGGTTTACTCCTCAGCGGCCAGTTGCACAAAAGAGTATTAAATTTAATCCTAGATTAGATGACGTCACACCATGTTGACGGCCTATATCTAATACCTCTATTAGGGTTTTAATCTGGTATTAGCGACTAACACTGCTTTGAGCAACTGGCCTCAGATGTCTAACTATAATGACAATAACTCTTTTCTGCTTTTTACTTTATAGATTTGATGGGTTGAAATAGAAATGTTGTGGTCCCTCTCTGTATCTTATGATAACTTGCTGATCAAGTGTTAAATTCATGTAGTTTTGTTAATGGCCTGCTTAGTTATGAACTAACGACCACTTTGACTGATAAGTTAAACGATTGTGTTGATTAAATTGCGGTTGTATTTGCAAACTTTCGTGATCTGAGCTAAAGGGGCATCTGGAAGCCGATTTGTTGTGCTGTCCCGTTTTCGTCTTGTAAATGTTATCTGGTGTCTTCTGTGTTACCCCTGTCATTTAGGGGAGTGTTCTTCACCAATTGGGCTGACAAAGCCTGGCATGCTGTCATATGAGTGAAATAACCTTAAATATGACGTAAGACCCCAATCAATCAATCAATTAATCATTTGAGTGATAGAGGTGCACTTAAACAGTAGGCCTAAATTGCAATTTGCGCAACCATGGCATAAAAATGTGCTACTCTGACCAAAGAATCTCTTTCCTCTAGTGCCAGTGTCCGCATGCTCTGTACATAATGCCCATTATTTCAATAATGTCTTCTTCTGTTTAAATTTATATGGAGGTATTTGTATATAATTCCCTACTTCATAGCCCATTATTTCAATAGTGTCTTCTTCTGTTTAACTTTATGTGGAGGGATTTGTATATAATGCCCTACTTCATAGCCCATTATTTCAATAGTGTCTTCTTCTGTTTAATTTTATATGGAGGGATTTGTATATAATGCCCTACTTCATAGCCCATTATTTCAATAGTGTCTTCTTCTGTTTAACTGTATGTGTAGGAATTTGTATATAATGCCCTACCTCATAGCCCATTATTTCAATAGTGTCTTCTTCTGTTTAACTTTATGTGGGGGGATTTGTTTATAATGCCCTACTTCATAGCCCATTATTTCAATAGTGTCTTCTTCTGTTTAACTTTATGTGGAGGGATTTGTATAT
>JAVFBZ010214264.1:0-12885 GCA_032466195.1 Katharina tunicata
CCTGATGACCCTTAGCTCAGAGAACACCAGGGCACAAAGATGGACGTCACAACAAATCGGCTTCCTGATGACCCTTACCTCAGAGAACACCAGGGCCCAGAAAGCAACCACCTGTGACAAAAAAGTGGGCGAATGGAATTTTGTCAATTATCCAGAACATTATTAGCCTTGCGAGCCCCTTAAATAATAAAATGTTTAAAAAACTGGGGAAAACTTTCTACCACTACACAATTTTCACACAATAAAGACTAGTGTACATACGTTGCATGATTTCTGTATTGAAATATTATAGGACCCCATTATAAAAAGTTATAAATTATTTTATACTTGTTACATAAGTGCCCTAAACATTTATTTGCCAGCCCATAACATATTCTGCTAGGAGACTAATTCTAATTTTCCCCCTGTGGGTACTGGGTAGACAGTGAGTAGGGTGTCAGTGACAGGAAGTAAACATGCCCCTGACAGAAGTATAGAGTCCCTGTCAGAAGGAAGGAACTCAGAAATGATACATACCACCCCATTTCCTCAGCCACAGGTTACCCTGCCGAAGTTCTTAATTATACAAAGTATAATCTTATTCACTTTCAATTCTATGCAGGAAAATGGATTAGCTTTGGGCCGTAAAAAGTTATTTTTTAAATAGTATTTTCTTTGCTTGTAACAAACGATGACTGTCATTAGTGTATTGTTCTACTAATTACCTAATTAAAGCCTAAAATTCATATTCACATTTTACCTCAAATTTACTGCTGTATACTGTGATTCCCGCTGACTCGTTTGACATATTAGACCGAACTCTCGAGAAACTACATGATAAAACATGTTTAGTTTCTCTATCGGACATCAGGATGAAGGCTTAATAAGCTGAAATATAGAAACTAAACGAGTCGTTTCTCCGAGTTGTGACTTTGGTTTACTGCAGCGTATTACGGTTAATGTATTTTGAAACTGTTGCAGAAATTGCTTTCAAATGTGCTGATTTATTTTATTATTACAATAAGCAATGAAATATTATTGTACATTAACCAAACATTAAAAAAACAACCTTATTCTCATGAATGATATTGTGCTTTTGTTATTATTTTCTATATACCAAGGATTTATCTAGGCTGCGTTTTTGCGGGATTTCCGCAAAATTTTCACAAAAGCCGCATCCAGAACAGTACAGGTGAGCCATTGGGGCGCACTGTGTTTCGAAATCGCGAAGTCTTTCGTTTTTCGCTCCGTCAGACTTGGGACAATACGTTTACCTCCCTTGTCGCAAAGTCCACTGCTTGTTGCAGTGCTATCGCCACAACTGTCGTCAATTCCCTTCTCTGGTTGGATGGTATCCGGATTTTGAGCCAATAGAAAGGCTCGGTTAAAGGTGTTAAAATTGTTAAACGTCAAAAGAGGCATGCTGCAGACGAATTTGTCATCGTTTTTTCATACGACGGGACAGAAACGTAAAGCCGATGAAACTACTGCAAAAGCTGATGATAATCAGGGCGATCAGTTATTTGTAGAAGGAAAAGTGTTTCAACAATCCTGGCTCAATACATATGAATGGCTCCGCTATGATGAGCAAGCTGGAGTGATGCACTGTGCTATCTGTCGCCAGCATGGTGGCAGCAATGTTTTCGTCAAAGGGACGTTTTCATTTCTTAGTTCAACCATACAAAGTATTTTCTCATTCTGGATTCAATTAAAGTATGCATGTAACGTAACTATTTACTGACTTGTTGATAAGAAAAGAAAAAAAAGGTTAAATTGTAAGGGCCCACAGTGACCTGGAATGCCCCACCTGAAAATATGTCCATGTGCCCAAGTGCCCCACCTAAAAATATTCCTTGATAAATCCCTGGGGTACATGTATATATTTTTGTCAAGAGTAATCACACTAGCACAGGGATGTAGACTAGTTAAAACCGATCAATCATCTCATGTTCTAGATACAATAAACACAACCTGAAAAAAGTATCGTTTAGAGTAAGTAATAAACCCATTAGTCTACCAATGAAGATGGGGTCAGCTATGGGTTATATATATATTACTGTACACTGTATTTTTGTATAAATGTAGAGAAAGACAATTTTGCTTAGCTCAATCAGGATTCGAACTCAGGTATATGGTATATATGTAAATAGATATACATGTAGATAGCAATTCAAAATTGTTGAAACTGAAGTTTTTGATTATCCTAAACCATGACCTACTGCTAGCACTTAAGAGCTGAGAATAACTTGCACTCAGACTGTAATTCATAACACAAGTCACCGCTCACTACACCCTGAAACCAGTAAATAAAACCAGGTGATACCTCTCTGACATTGTTCATCCAACTGGAGATTTTCCGCTAAATCTATTATTTTACAAGGTACGTCTATTTAACAAGTGCATTAAGCTTTTCAAAAATGCCAGCTCGACAATGTTTTAATGTGTTTATGGCTCACATTGTATAAGGTAAATCCTGAAGCAAGTTGATAAATTATAATTGGCCCTGCTTCATGAACAAGAATCTAAAACCATATGGCATAAGCCAAGGCAACAATCAAAATTTGATAAAGGCCTCCATTAGAAAATAAATGTAATGCAATGATTGCCTAATTCCCAGGATTACAAATACAAATATGTGAACTTTGTGAAAGTCCAACAATTATTTCTAGAAATTTTACTGTCAGGTTTATTGAATGTGAAGCACAAAATCTGAAGCACAAGTGGCCATGTTTGATTTTTTTACCCGTGAGTTGAAAAATCTCTCTGGGTGTACGAGTTTTTACCCCCTTCAAAATGCCCAGCCAAAGCAGAAAGAATTTGGTTGATTGATAATAAGTTGTCTTCCCATGACAATGACAGTGTAAAATACATATACTGTAGCAGATTGGATGAAAGCAGGGCAATGTTTGATTCTTACAAGAAACAAATTTAAATGAGAATGTTGGCACTTTGATACACCTGTGTACTTTACAATAAACAGACTCCACTCCTCCAGGAGCTTTAGATAACACTCTGTCGTCTAGGTGAATGACAACAAAATCAGTACGATATAAAAATATTAATGCATTTTTATTACAAAACATCAAAAATATTTCCTGTAGGAAATATTTAGTTGAGATAAAGATAATTCAAATAGGGAAAAAGCAATTATTCCTGGCTTCATAAATGTACATGTTTTGCCTGTAAGCATTTCTTATTATTTTCATATGGCTACCATGGGAAATAATAAAATAAAAAAATAAAATAAAAAATGTGTCTGCATAACATTGATAACTTTCTAAATACTTATTCAAATGGCAGAATCCCTTGCAGGATTCGTACAGCAGTAGCTCATTAAACGCCAGGAGTTGTCCAGGATTAAATTGCTATTTTCAAGGACAGTTTAAGGGGAAAAATAGAGACTTCGCAAATGTTTGTATGGAATTTCTTTACAGTTATTTAATCTTGACAAAGGAAATTGAACACTTCATGGAAACAGACAAATGTAACAATGCATTTGAATAGTGTTTTACCCAAGTATTAACAAATCAGCGTATTAAACACTGCAAGTTGTCTCAAATGTCTTTCTTTTAATGCAATCGCATGATTCAATACATACAATTATTTTATCATTTGTGTCAAACTTTTTTTCACACAATCCACATGCTGTTTTCAGTTCACAATTATACATACGATAAGGTATCTTACCATTTTAGATGGTAGCTTTTTCACGCCATTCAAAATAGTTTGATGACTTCGACATAACATGATAAGTTATGAAACTAACATTATTTCAAAACAATTTAAACTTGATCTGTAGAGTGTTTGACATCTGTTTGGTCTCGCGAAGAAGCGCCATGCCGGGATCAAATCCGATTGGGTGACAAAAGAATCTGGTACCTTTGCAATTGGCACTTGAAATGGTTCCAATCAACGTGAGCAGTGCTCAGTTGTTTCCAGGCAATCGATCACTGACTTTTAAGTCATGTAATAGTGTCCAATATTTAAACAATGTTTTCTTCTTCAATGTAAAACATTTGTAAACAATATATTGATTATTCCAGGAAATTCCAGTACCGGTACTGGAAAACTGATTTTAACATTTCCTGGAGTTTCAAGGAGTTTCCAGGACTGTACGAACCTTTTCTCAGAAAAATAAAAATACAATTTTCTGAAAAGAAGTGCCCAATGTACACAGACAAGCCTATCCAAAAAGCAGTTATTTTGTTACTGATACAAATGTAATTTTGGTGGTGTCAAATCTCATTGAGGCCTGTCTAGTATGTGCCTGTTATGATGTATAGTCTGAGGGGATACCTTAAGACAACTGCAAAACTACTTCTGGCTACTGGTGATAGGCGAGGAAATTTGCACCATCCAAATAAAAGGGAAGCAAGCTGGCAGATAATTTTCCCGTTAAGAAAACAGAACTGAGATGGAAGACGACACACTATCAATTATACTGATGTACTGACTGCTTATCTTATTAACATTGGGAGGCTCTCAATGTGGGGGCACCGATAGTGAAAATCACTCAAACAAAGCAATACTAAAGAGTTAGACTCACACTAGCATGACAAAAAATGTTTGATAGCTACATGTACATTGAAGAGGTGGTTCAACAGAACAGACAATGTTTAGAATCATTAAGACTATATAAACTAATGGTTCTACACTGACATAAAAAGGATCTAAAACATGAATGTGTAGATAAATATAAAGCACTACCAATCAAAAGTATATTACAAATCTTTTGGTTCTCCCTTGTGTAACGCAGATGGCTTAATCAATGTCATAATTGTGGCTTTTGGTAGTTCATGTAACCTGTGTTCTGCTTACCTTGACAAACGTTACAAATCACCAAAACTTGACTGATCGATCATGATGGTTCTACACAACTTGAATGTTACAATACATGTAGGTGAATTCACCAGTAAAGTAGTGATCTATAAAGGATGTCATCATTTGTCGTAAGTTGTACAAACTACAATTGGTAACTGGTTTATATTATTTGCCTACAATGTAGATACATGTAGGTTTTAATAATCACACAGTTGTGAACATATCAGAAATCAGAAGGTGACAGTTTTTAAATGCTGTATGTCATTTATTAAATTATTTCAGCCTGATTTTCTGGCAAATTTCTCAGTCTTTTCATACTGGGAGTTAACAGTTTACACAAAACTAAAATGACTGTTGTAGACCTACCATTCACACACTGAACCAGGATCAGTGCTCCAGGTAAGGGGCGTAATTTACGACTGAAAAAAACCCCACCAAAACACCCATTCAATAACATATACCATTCTCACGGAACACGGACACTGCATGGTACATGTAACTTATACGGTCTTATTTCAACCACCACAGCTGAGCACTGATATTTTTCATAAATAAATCTTATACATAATGGACAGAAATTGACCTCTTAACATTTTTGTCATAACAAAAGCCTTAAAAACAATGTGCATTTTGATTACACTCAAGGCCTGGAGTCTATCTGTTATTTTACAAAAGCAAAATAAATGAACCCTTGAACTTCATACTATACTGACACCAAATATCATATATATATATGTAAGTTTTATGTAAACATTTTGTTAATCTGTTATCCTAATTCTTCCCACTCCTTTGGCTAGCTCAGAATTGGAAAGTCAGACATGGGATGTAGGTTTACTACATGTATGGTAGCTTGTAAAAGGTTATAAGAAATTATACTAAGTCGCAGCTTCTTACAGCTAAACAATAACATAATTTTGTTACCCATTTTATTTACTAGTAAAAAATTCAAATTGCTTTGAGCATGTCCTTTTCTTATCTGAATTGTGTTTTTGGAAATATTTATTTTATCAATAAATCTTAATCATGGAGCCTCCAGCCGACTCCACTGTGCTTTGGAGTCTGCCATAAAGTACCAGATCTGCTCAGCCAGGGCAGCATCTTATTAACACAAACAGGAATGTTCCTATCAAATTTATTATTAGACATTCAAATAATAAAGGAGGAACACCAAATAACACTGCCAAACTAGGGAAATAAATGTGACATAATATTCATATAAAATTCTATGAATAATCATATTATAAATTTTAGCAGTTCAATTTAACTGTATGCTGATTTACTTCAATTTTTGCTCACAAAATGAATGTAAAAAAAAAGTCAATGAATATAGGATGAGGTATGTAACAAAAAGAAAGAGGAAAAATGTGTCAAATGAAAATTGAAGTAATCTGACTATTTAAATCTCTACAAATTCATTATCCAAATTTATTATTCAACTGATTGAATATTTTATTCCGGATTTTCACTCCAAACCTTTGTAATCGTTTCGTTTGGTGACGTTTAATAATATATTAAAAGCTGCTTCACATACATGTAGTATGTGTCTCATTCTGTACTGTGGGAGGTCAATAAATAGATAAACAAGTACATGTATGTATGTTCTGTGGACCAGGGACTGATCTTAACAGCCGCGGAAGTGGGCATCTCAAGGAAACACCTTTCTTCCGAAACATGGGGTCAACTTTAATAAATTATATACAGAACTTACCTGTATACTTAAGTCCTTTTTACATATTGTATCCAATCAACTCTTGTCCCGGAGAAGGATTCATGTACAAATCTTGCAGGAAAGTTGTGAAAGTTACTGATACTGTAACAAACCAAAAAACAGTAAAAATACAAACAAAACAATAAAAAATTAGATAAAATATGTCACACGATCAAAAAATATTTTACTTTAAGTTTAAGTTTAAAGGAAGATGTTGAAAAAGCTTTGTGAATGAAACATTTGTGGGATCACAGATTATGGAAGATCATTCATTACTATTGACACACTGTCATTTTGGACATTTCTTCATTTATTGTCAAATTAATATGAAAAGAAAGAAACATGTTTCAGGCAGCTTTGTCCCCTCATGGTTAACTCTCTTTGGGAGGATAGCGGTATCAAATTAGTGTAAGTCATAACAATTCAGTGCGATTTACTCTCTAAACACAGGTAAACCAACAGACAATGCGAACAGAATTCTCAGAGAACATAAAAATAGCCCTCATAAGTTCCTGGTCAGCCTTACTCTGGTCTGGAATAAACTTTTGTCAAGGATGACCAGTCAGGGTAAGATTTCAGTTCCAAAGTCCCTCAAAGAGGAACTTTTTTGAAAAAAAAATCCAATGATTGAATAAATTTCACCTTGACTTTGATTAACTTTTCACTATTGTTGTGACGCTAGTTTGATATTTTATATGTAGTTTCTTTTGTGTTGTTTCTTGTATTATCATTAGCAAGATTTGACAAAATTCAAATTGTCCAGGACATAAATTTGAAAATTTAGGGTGAACCATGTCCTGGGAATAGATTAGAAGACAGATTTTAAGGTTGCCCTTACAATACAACAGCACTGCAGCTAAGTGTACTTGTATTTATCAAGCAAATCATTCACCACTTATTTAACCAGTGTTATCAAACCATAATATCAGTTGTGAAGAACGAACCTCAGACCACCACCAATAGACTACATCTAATTCGTCTGATGGAGTGGTGTATAATGTCTTGTTCGGCACTGTCATTGGTCCTTAATATGATTATCTAACAGTGGTACAGTATATTATCCCAATGTTCAGTAAAAACTATCGTTTCTTTGTCGGTTGGCATCAATAATGTTCCTCCAGTGCTAAACAGCAACAGTATAAATGTAACCTCACACTGACCATATTATATTTTGTATTTCCAGGTTACACAATTTACTGCCACTGTGATGACCACAGACCAGGGGGCAGGCTAGCAAAGCCTTTACGAATGTACGCTCACGCAGCTTCTATAACGGCCAGTGTTGAAGACATTGTGTCGTCAAGACAACTGCACATTTGAAACATTGTAAAGCCTTTGTGAAACAGCCCTCTTATTTTTATACATAGGATGAGAAGTTGTAACAAGCGGTTCAGAGAACACCAACATCTTGCCGACTTGGGCATTTCATACATGTTAGTATAACATACAAAAATTTGCAAAAGACTTAACTTGAAATAAAATAATGCTTAATAAAAAAATGTCTTATTAAGGAAAAAGGAAACAAAAATTTTAATTTCAGAAGTTTGAAATGTAAGAAATTTCAATATTTGGAATTGTATAAACTTTAAATTTAAAAAACAAATTATATTAAAACTATGTATCCTAATAAAAAAAGCTAGTCTTTGCCGTAAATAAATTCAACATTTCGAAAGTACTATCACACCTTGACAGACTTGACTTCAGTCTAATTGGTTAGTTTACACTGTGGCCAATGCTAGGATCAGACAGGAATCTTTGCTCAGTCAGTCACCATGTCTCAATCCCAAAAGTCAGTCTGCCAAACCTGATTCTATTACAACTGAGCAGCAGCATGACTAATTAACCGGAGTTGATTACCCATTGCATGTCAATAGCACATTAAAGCCACCTCATTAAGCATTGACCTGAAATGAACATACTGACTTCTGTAGAGAGAACTCTGCTCCACAGGTTCAGACATCAGTAGGATTAACAATTAACAGGGCCGTCAATTACTTGCATCAGGTAAATGGTTGGTTACTAGGTAGGGATTCTGATTAACATCTAGGTGCTTTTAGACACAACAATCACATGAATATTTGAGTAGATGCTAGTAACAATTTTATTTTCAATGTGATAAGAATTGGTTCCAAATTGACGATTTATGTCGAACTGTAATTAGTATTAATTGAGCAGAACAATTAAGTTTTTAGCTTACATTATTAAGTTATATGTACACTACATTGGTTACAGAGCTATCAAATAATTGAAAAATGTTAGATATTTTGTCATCCACAAACTTGCATTTATATTATTATATTCATTAAACGGTAACAAAAATAGCGAATAAATACATGTCAAAATGTCAAGTTTAACCAAAGTTATCCAAAGCTCAATTTAAAAGAGCGGTGCTGGATGCAATAAACTGAACATGCATAGAAAGGGCATTGCTTCTTATGTCTATTCATTCTGTTGACGTTTCTATTTAAACTACCTGTGGTGTAGAATGAAGGCTTGAACAGTGGACAAAGTTAAAGTTCACTTATAATTTTCACGGCGACCATCTATTCTTACTGCACTTTAATGGTAAATCACCGTAAATGTATGAGCTCAAATATTATTGACAATCAAATCTTTTTCTTGAGACATCTTCCTCATATTAACTACGTCACACGGCGATGATGACCTAGTTGTAAGGCTGTACTAGAAACACATACATGCAGGGAGAAAGAGCCACATCCAAAATGTCGACTACCAGGTCATTGACAGGGAAATCGTTTCTATTCTCCAGATATTTATAAGGACGGAACAGTAATATTCCAATACCACATTTGAGTATGTTGAAAGGCAACATTTCAAATTATAACTGGGTTACTTGAGACAGGTCCCTCACTTTAAGGTCCACAAGAGGGTGTTTAGCGATTAAAAAAAATAACAAGTTTTGAAGGAAGAATTTAACAAAAACGTAAGTCACTTTTTAGTTTTACCATAATCTTTAGTAAAGCCACAGGTAGCTCTTTTACACACACGTAGGCCTACATGATGATGTTACGCCTACATGTTATTCTCCATATCTAATAATCTTATAACATATTTGATGTCATGAACATCTAATCAATGGCATTAATACGTAATTTATATGTTTTTAAAGAATTGTATAAACTGTGGATGTTTTTTCACAAGAATGCAGAACACAGGGTTGTCTGTAGCTAGGTAAAGAATGGCGCAATGTTAAATCAGTGTGCAACTACATTAATGACATAATATTTTTAACCTACCATTTCCAGTGATGTATAACTATTGTCCATTTTCTTCACTTCTTTGAGTAGTTGTAACTTGTTACCTTACTATTATAGTTGAATTGTTAAACACTAGCACTTTAGCAACAATGTTAAAGTTATTCAGATAGATTCTCAAATATGGTTGTAATCTTGCTACCAGTTACATATACCATTGTGAATTTGTAAATTGCACAACTTAAACCAATCAATTTTATGTTTATAAACTTTCACAAATATTTAATTCTTCCAACCAAAACCAAGAGGTGCAAAAACGGCAAGAGCAAAAAAGTAATTGTATTATTGTTGTTATTTTTGATTTTCGATTATTTTTATTCAGACGCGTTATGTGTCTGTTATAAGGATGTTTATGCTGGAGTTGACATCTCATGTGTGATTTCAGACCATTTTTTTTCGCCTTCAGGCATTATCAAAATTTCAGAAAACCAAAGGTCTGATCACTCGGACTAATGTCAACTATGATACTACGTATGTACATTTAATAATTTTTGATATTTATAGGAACTTCATTGGAGCGATATTTCTGTCGGACATAATACACTGTCAGGTCTGAATCTTCGACCTCGGACTAACTGTCAGATATCCCAAGATTACACAAGATCAAAGAGTCCAACCGGAACAATAACGCGCAAATCTGAAACAAAACAGTCAAAATATTCTTGTTTTACCATTTTCCCCACGTTTGTTCCAATCATTTCCTCCGCCCGTCCGTTGTAGTTGTGGATGTCACGTGTAAAGTTCGCGACAGCGGGAAACATTTTAAGTGCCCGTATGATCTGTAAGAAATGGTCAAAGGGACATAAATCCTGAGCGTCAAAAGCACAAGATCCACCTGTTAATGATACCACATGTCCGTGAAGCAAAATCTAGCTCGCTCATCTCTATAGTATAATTGTCTCTGATTAGTTTCCTAGAACGTGAGATGAGATATCTGTTTTAATAAGTCGATATCCCTGTGCCTGTAAAACGCGTTTTTGCTAATATAATAGCCTTTGTCTCATCACAGGCCCGTGATGCAAAACATAGCTCGCTCATCTTTATAGTATTCTGAACTAAAATCTATTCAGTACCGTAGGCCCCTATCAGAGAGTTTTACCACCACAAAAAAAAAAAAATAGATATGAAATTAAAGTAGTTCAAAACAATATATGGCCTGTGTGCATCTTAAAATATATGTCTCGCCGAAGGAAGATTCTATTTTTGATACGAAGCAAAAGTCCTCCAATGTCTTCGAATACATTTAAGTTACTTATTCTTAATCTTCTCTAATGAATTATTTGAACAATCAGAACACTCAGAAACATATTTCCCAGTTAAAACTGTCGTATAAAGTAGATGCAGTTATGTTCACAGACCGCCCCAAATCGAGACATAGGGTCAAGATTCAAGATTCAAGATTTTATTGTACGATCATGCACCAGCTTATGATAGAGTACAGAAATATATTATGAACATGAAACATGAAAATAACAAACTTAATTAGAAACATAGTCAGCATAGATATATTTAATATATATCTTCATAATAAACACAATTTCTGTCTATAATACATTCACATATCTTATAGAGATGAATACCGTTTAGACAATTGTGAGCATAATGATTGTTAGGTCTGGCATTTCGTAGGACATAATGAAAATATATTGCACAATACAAGACAAGTCTTAAAACACATGTGACCAATATTTTGTATTTGTTTAAATAGATTGTTACGACTTGAATAGAAGTTTTTACAGAGAACAGTATGGCATGTAGCACATAATCTTTCATTTACAGGGATGGGGGGACGTTATTATGGCGACCAGTTTCAATACATAATCTATATGGTCACTCAGCCTTAATTTAGAAAAACGTTTTCTATACTGAGCATTTTTACATGAGGATAAGTAATTAGGTTCATATCCGGTTTCAGTCTTGAAAAGCCCAAAAGTACGCATCTTGTTATTGGACTCTCTATAATCTTTTAACGAGTCATAAAAGCACGTGTTAAAATAATTATCTAACGATTGTTTAAGCTCATCATATTGTGTGCTGAAAATAGATATTATCAATTTGTTATGTAAGAACTGTTCTATTTTATAAAGTCACCCCGTTTTCGAATTTTAAAGAGAAATTTGCTCCTGCAAGGCATGGAAATCAAGTCGATCTTGGTCTTGTTTCAAGTTATTAAAATATTTAATAGATTTTAATACAATATCATATATTAGTGGTTTGAACCCTAACTCACTCCGCGCCCCCCAACTATGAGTTGTGCGATTGATTTGAAGTAGTCTCTTGTTGAACACATATTTTGAGCTTTCTTTATGGAAGTTGTATCAATGTTTTTATAACTATAAGTGCATCCACTCCCCACTCCGTAGAGAACTACAGGTTTCACACGACACTCGTATCTAGATGGCACCCTACAATATAACAGGAATATTCTTGTCACTTAAGCCTCGTACAAAGGGATACGTACGAAGCCTGCAAACCTTTTTGACTTAAATGTAGTATATTTTGCCGAAAATGGCCGGTTCTTGAAAAGATTATACCTAAATATTGATACTCATTGGTTTGATGTATGACGTGTAGCCGTAAACAAGGCCACGTGCTCAGCTGTTTTTAGCCGATGAGTGTGACACTTGACAGAAGTCACGTGTGATTGTTTTGGAAATGGCGACCCACGCAACATCATGTGCGACTTCGTTTCTACTATTTCGGCATCTTATTTGAAGAAGACAATGGGCTACTTAGCGACGGACACTACATATAAATCATTGTCCAGCTATTTCCACAAATCAGACACGTTCAGCCAGCCGTACAAACCTGACCAACCACTCGCTTTATTATTTGTTGATGTTGTAAACTTGTAGCCGATCACGTTAAACTTTAACTTAAAGAAATACCGGTAGCGGGCTAGCGGCTGTAGGTAAACTAAAAACAATCGACTGAAAATCCTCCTGCTCTTCTCCGGAATGGCTAGCTCTTCTGAACAAATTCATGTGACTGATGACAACAAGAAGTCATCGAATGAAGTCGATAGTGATGACACAGACTTCAAACGACTTTATTTATCACCCGAGTTTCTTAACTCGTTGTTAAACGAGATTGAAAACAAGG
>JAVFBZ010214286.1:0-12883 GCA_032466195.1 Katharina tunicata
ATATGGCATGATGTTAATTGTGATTTTGAAAATATGATTGTTTGAGAGATGATTTAAATGCTGATACGGAAAATGTTAATTTCAGCATAGGGGAGAGATTGTTCCAAAGTTTGGGACCTTTTACAGAGGTGGTATAGTCGGTAGTTTGGGAACGGGATAATGGATAACTTTCGCAGATTAGAACAATGTATAAACACATGGAATATGTTTTCAATTTCAGTGTTACATAGACAACATAACTCACTATCAACATAACCTATTAATTTAAGTTTTTCCATGGTAAATACAACATTGTGGCTGATTTTAAAATCTAGCTGCGTGCACTCTGATGGTTTGTTATTACAAGCATAAGGTTTCCAAATATCTTTACAGTAGATCCCTTTAAAAATCGAGCTCCAATAGTTCAAAACTGTGGGCATTCTAACAACATTTTCAAGGAGAGTCCAAAACAATTCTTTGGTAGTAAACTGGCATATTGACAAGGATTTGCCTTTGTACAAAAAATGCGGTAAAACGTGTTCGTCATTCTTACGTATTGTATCAGTTGTAATACAATAGACAACAAGTTGGAAGGAATTACCGATTTGATAAGAGAAAATAACATTTTATTCGAAATGGGTCGGATTCCGGAATAGCCTTGAACTATTTTAATAATATCAATATCGGATAGAAAAACAGGAATTACTTCATACAAAAAAACATTTAACAGAAAAGCTTACATTTGATAAATAAATCTGAAAATATTGTTTTCGAGTTTACAACTAACAATGGGTTTAGAAAAACAGGTTGATAGAAACAGTTTGGTTTCATAACCATAATTGGTTTTCTGAAACTTTAACCAAGTAATAAACAACAATAGACAACTACCTGAACAAAAGGCATGGTAACGATAGGCCTGTTTATTTACACTGTTGGCGTAAAAGGAAGGATTTGCTTCCATAAAATGGCTAAAATCAGCTTAACTAAGTCAGGTTTGGTGTATGAAGACAGCTGCAGTACAGCGCTGTAATTAGGCGCTGTGTATTAATTCAGTCTATAAATTCTAGCTCATACGGCCAATAGATGACATGCCAGTGATCTGGGTTTATGTTAAGTGTAAGTCAGGCGCTAACAGTAGAC
The DNA here is from genome assembly GCA_032466195.1 of Katharina tunicata. Classification (NCBI taxonomy): domain Eukaryota; kingdom Metazoa; phylum Mollusca; class Polyplacophora; order Chitonida; family Mopaliidae; genus Katharina; species Katharina tunicata. The sequence continues at coordinate 1,120 of JAVFBZ010214286.1, forward strand.
TGTAGCACAAGGAATACAGCTCTTTGTCAAAGTGGGAAATCTGAATAAAATCGTCGATAAAAAAAAAAATCGACGAGGATGGGATTCGAACCCACGCGGGGAGACCCCAATGGATTAGCAGTCCATCGCCTTAACCACTCGGCCACCTCGTCTGACAGATTTTGAACACATATAATTTACGAGTGTTACAATAAGTTATATTATTAAACATTTTAATCCAGCATGGGAGTATCAGATAAGAATTCACATACAACACGAGAATATCTGTTTGGTATTTCCTGTCACAAAACTACTGATTTTTTGCTAAATCAACAATTGCATTTAAGTTGAAATAAAATACCAAAACATTTTGTTCTCGTTGGGTGAAAACCGTTTCATATATACAAACTAAATTTCAAACGACAACTACCAATACAAAAGGTACCAGATAATGGGTGTCAAATATAGTTTCTCAGCTCCAAAATGGACTTTTTTCTTATATCGTTTCTTCTTTCCTTTTCAGCTGTTATTGGTAACGATAGGCCTGTTTATTTACACTTGTGACATGAAAGGAAGGATTTGCGTCCATAAAATGGCCAAAATCAACTTAACTAAGTCAAGTTTGGTGTGTGAATACAGCTGCAGTACAGCGCTGTAATTAGGCTCTGTGTACTAATTCAGTCTATAAACTCTAATTCATACGGCCAATGCATGACGTGCCAGTGATCTGGGTTTCATGTTAAGTGTAAGTCAAGCGCTAACAGTGGACTGTGACACAAGGATTGCAGCTCTGTGTCAAATTTATCCAAGCGAGAAAGGTTTTTTTATATAGTAGAATATAATTTATTTACAGATTAGAATACAAATAATATACAACTTACACATAACAATCCTCTCGAGCAGTCTAGTTTTAAAACAAGTATCACATATTAGCGCCTAGCTGTTATGAGATATATTGATTACCTGAAAAGAAATACTAATTTATCATTGATTACTTTGCATAAGAGTTTGTTTAAACACCAAATTTTTTCAAATACAGAATTATTTAAACGAACATAATCCACACTGATTCTGGACAAAATGTATTTTTTGCGCATTGTACGCAAAAAGCACATTTTGGACTACATAACATTCAACAATTGTGTGTCTTTGTCTCAGAAGAAGAGCAACATACACATTTATCACCAGTTACTATATGCCTTCTTAACAATCTTTCTTTAACTGGCAAGATATCATGAGCTAACTTCAAACTAAATTATGATCTAAAAACTTATGAAAAATAGATTTCCATATTCCATCCCACTGTAAAGTAGGAAAATTAAGAGTAATACGAGGAAGATGTACAGTTTTAGTCAAAAATGCATCGTAAATGAATTTGCTAGAAATGACGACTTTGGAGAGATGCTGTCCAGTATAAAATTCCTTTCAGCACTTTAAAACAAACGCATAAAATGGCGAAATAACAGAGGAATGTCGTGTATTACATCTACCAAAATCTTTACAAACTTAATGACAATCCCATCACATTAATTTAAAAGTATTTCCTATCGGCCTTAGTAACACATATAAACTTAAAAACATGTTTGGTTGCAAGAGCTTAAAATTTACAATCAATGCCATGCACATTAAGCCCACCCTTGAAATACTTATTGTAAACAACTTTCCTTTTTAAACTATCTGGCTTACTTTCCCATAAAAACTTAAAACAAACTTGGGTACATTGTGCAGTAAACCAAAGAGCATAAAGAGCAACATAATTTAGTAATACAGATCTACCCCGAAGACACAAAAAATCGTCCATTCCAAGTCGTCAACTTACTCATATGATCGTTTGTGTTATCCGTACAAATCTCCTTATTTGGAAAATTACGAATAAGGTTGAGCAGCCAATGGAATAGTTTGCTTACAGTTCAACGGACGACAACTCTGGTAGTTTAGTCGGAGATTTAATAACTTATTTATAGATGTTCAACAACAACTGAAAATTTTCATAGCTAAAAATTAATCAATCTCTAAAAAGGACTTATGGTTAGGTGTTAGGGTTAGGGTAAGTTAAAAAGTAATCAATCTGTAAAAAGGACTTAGGGTTAGGTGTTCGGGTTAGGGTCAGGGTTAGGTTAGGGTTAGCATTTGACAACATGTGCCTTCAATTGTAACATCTGGCCGTAGAGCTTCGGCTATTTCCGGAAAATTTTCCGTACCTTCAACAATTATTTTCCAAATAAGGAGATATGCATGGACAACACAAACGCACCTCTGTACTAGTTATCTTCGTTAAGATATGATTTGAATTTAATTCGATATGATCCTTTCCAAAATAAATGCCACAAATTTAAGTATTTTCTACAGTTGCCAAATCATTACACGGCATTAAATCTCTTTTCCAATTACCATTTGGTAAAATTTTAGATTAACCCATATTTAGTTTTGCACCTGATGCTTTCTCGTACCTCCCAATGGTGTCAATTACGTGGGTGACAGAGGTTTCATAGAATTACAGTGGTATCATCGGCATAAGCCGTAATCTTGGCTTCAAGAGTTGTCCCAGGCATTCTTACGCCAGTAACCAAACTATTATCACTAAATGACAATATAAAGGTTTTTAAGAGAAAATGTACAACAGAGGCGACAAAGAGCATCCCTGTCGCACCCATCGAGATAAAGGGAACCCATCCGTTGTCAATAACAATTAAACTGCTCTAAACGTCATTATACAATGAACCAGCCCAAAAATCTGGCACAAAATCAGATTTATCCAAACATTTAAAAGAAGCAAAAACAAAAAACAAAACAAAAAACAATCTACTCTGTCAAATGCATTCTCTTGATCTAAATTAAGAAAACACGATTTGTGTCTTTTTGTTGCACATAGTATACACGTTATTGTCAAAACTACTTCGACCAAGAATTCCACGTGTCTGATTGTATGAACAATGTTTTCAATAATACTTTCGAACGATTACATTAGCTTTTGAAATTATTTTGCAACTAATAGGAAGCCAGTGTTAAACATTTTCTAAGTTATAAGGGTATAGACAAAGTAAAGTAATTAAAACTAGAGCGTTGTGGAGAACTTTGGTTGAAAACAACTATTAACGACTTTTGTAAACATCTTAACAAAATAAACCAAGACTTACCTGCTGGTAATACATCAGATCCAGAGGACCGACATTGATTCATGTTCCTGTCAGCAAATAATAATTCCTATTCAGAGAGAAACCCCTCACATAAATCATCTTCTAACTAACGTAATCGTGAAAAAAATCGTTTTGACAATCATCGTTTAGCGATTGTTTCGCATAAAGCTGTTGATAATTTGATTGAATAAATTTAGCAATATAATTCTGACCACAGTATTGTATTGGTGGATAATTATTACAGGAAAGTGTCTTAATCATTTTCTCTCTTCCTCCAACCGCCTCCCTCCAAAATATTTTGAAAACTCCTCCGCTTGGTCAAATTGTACGGCTTCTGCCCTTATAAACGACCCGTCTCAACTTGTATTACGTACAGCATTTATACTTTTCCTAATTGCATCACATTACATTACATTCAGGGTGGTAAGCTCAAGGAGTGGTTCTAGACTTTTTTAACACCAACGATATTACACAAGTTCCTTATAACTTGGGTCTCCAAATTCCACCCCTGATCACAATGGAGCCGATCGGGTAAGCCAGAGTGTACAAAGAAGTTATCAAAGATAATTTTAGTTGTTACCCTCGCCGTTTTATTCTCAGTGGGAAAAGCTTTGGCATATCTGGTAAAGTGGTCAGTTGTGACAAACATACAATCGTAACCCGCTTTGACGTTTCCAAGGAGAGGAAATCGAAGCATACCAATTCAAGTGGTTGGTGGGTTTGAATATTTACCAAATGAGCAGTTTCATTGGCGGTGCACGATTTTCGACGAATGTAGCCCTCACACAATTTTACCTTACGCGAGACGCCTTTGACCATACCCGAAAAGTAAAATATTGATCAGACAATGCGGCATGTGTGCGAGAGATGCCCATATGCCCAACTTCGTGATGCAGACCCTGTCAAATAATTTGGCGATAACTACAAGGCAAAATCAAAACAAGTTTAAACGTGTTATTATCATCAGATGAAGATTCTCTTTAAGGCTATCCGAACCCTGAGTACTAAACTTACTTTGAGATCCTCCAATTTGGAAAGATCATGGGCAGGTCGCAGGACAAGTTCAACAAACTGAACTACACGTTTAATCAAGGATTTAATACTAGGGACAATAGAACGCGTAAAAATATGCGACAGTAAAAATTCTTTATACTGCACATTCAATATTAATATATGATCATACACGAAAAACAACAAATCAGTATGAATGATATAGGCAAAATCTGATCGATAAATGGATCTTTATGTTTATGTTACCGATATGTGCCTGGGAATAAATTTGCCGGCCACCGGTGATTTGGAGAGACTTGCCCGCAGCTTTATTTCCTTAGGATATATACATTCAGTTGGAAAATTAACGGAAAGAGAAACCCCGTATAAACAAACAATATACACAATGTACAAATTGTTAATTTGTTGTATAACATCAATTGATTACATTACATCTTACGACACTGATTACATTCCACCTGAGTTACATTAAATTACATTTGTGAATCTACCAGGTCACACCAGGAAGATAACTAAGCATATACTAACTATGGGGTCTGTACAGCGAGGGGGTACAGTTACCTATGCTTTACATAAACACATGTAGTAAACGTACCCGGTGGGTGGCACTAGGGTGTAATTCCTTATTGATCCACACTAGGGACTTCCACTGTGTAATCTGCAAACATGCACAATCACACCATCACAACAAAATCTGTCAAAATAGAAATTACACAAAAATGTAAATACTGTTTGCTCATTTAGGAAACACTCTTTATTGTAATAGGAAGCCGGAAAAATGACCAAAATATATTTAATTCAAAAAGTCATAAAACTAATCTGAACCAGTCCAATTCATGTCCAAAATCTTCAGAACAGATGTGCAGTGCAAGATAACTGGAACGCACGAGCCAATCCTGTGGTTGAGTTTGAGTAACAGACGAACATACATACTCACCTTGACACATCCATTCTGGATGCCTGCGGGATCTTGTAGACCTGCGTGGTGGCGGCGTAGGAGAATGTTCAGATACCAAGGTACCCTGGTCTTCAGTTGATGCATCGGTCCTTGGCTTGATCCAGCCGTCTCGTTGCTCTGAGTTCTCTCGTGACTGACTGCACCATCCACAGTATATCTCCAGTCGTGCTGTTCAGCTGGCCCATCCGTCAGGTCGATAGACACTGAACTATCAACAGACTCGCAACTAACATCCACCAGATATCATCCAAGAATTCAATGTCATTAACAGTATCCACAGTATCATGTTCTTCCTTCCTGGGTGTCAAACTAGGAGCTGGTTTAAATGCGTCTAAAGTAGTCTTCCGTTTCCTTGGTCGTGGCACCGGTGGGGTATCCAATAAGACAAACGAACTGACTGGCAGTAAAATATTCCTATGAAGCGGGCGCTCCTTATCCTCCCCGCTTTCCTTCGCAATAACAAATACTGGGATGGACAGATGTGGTTGTCTTAACACATGATACACATATTCACTGCGCTTGTCGGCAAGTTTATGGCGGCCATCGAATACCATGTTCTTGACAAGAACACGAACCACAACCTCCACAACAGCTGCCCTAACACAAACATCAAAGTTTCGTTTCTGTTTGGGTTGTGAATTAGTAGCGTTCTTGGACGCTAGCTCATAAGCTTGCTCCAATCGCTGCTTCAATTTCTTGGTGTACTGCAATAGAGACCTTGGCTTTGATGGCTCGATATCCAAGTCTACTGGCAATCGGGGTTTTCTACCGAACATCACGTAGTACGGAGACATTCCGGTGGTTTCTTGAGTAGTGTAATTATAAGCATGTACTAATGGACCGACATGAACCTTCCATTTAATCTTTTCTGCCGGCCCCAATGTTCCAAGCATGCCACATAGTACCCGGTTGAAACGTTCACACATTTCGTATCCCATTGGGCGAATTGTTCTTGATTGCTCTTTTCCTAGAAGCTGACATAGCTCCTTCATAAGATTGCTGGTGAAATTCACTCCCTGGTCAGAGTTTAACCTTTTTGACAACCATAATGAATGACAAAGTTGTTAAAGAAAACCCATCGCTTCAACTTGAACTGACAAGCATTTCATAAGGAGTTCAAACGCTGATCACCCATGAACTTGGACCGATCTGGTTTAGTTCCAGCTTTCAAGTGATCCATGATGGATGTGTCTTCAGATTGTCGTCTCCTCCAGTCTCTGGCGTTTATGAAACATTTCTCATTCGATAAATCCATGTCGTGATTAAACTCACCAGAATCTACTTGGATACATAAACTCTCCAGAAGTGCAGGAACTTGAATGGATTCACAGATGGCCTTTACAGAATCTGCAAATATACTTTCACTAGATTGTTGATCATGAAATCTTGATAGCATCAATGTTTGCTTTGCCAGAACGATACAGAATGGTAAAGTTTTAACAAGCCAATGACGCCAACCACCTATGTCCAGTTGCATCAAGCCTGGTGTTGGCCAACACGTACGTCAAAGGGTTGAGTACTGTAAACGGTAGTCACCAAACTTTTCAGTTACGGCCCGTTTCAAGCACAGAAACTCAAGTTAGTGAGCTGGATAGTTCCTCTCGTGTAAGCGTTGACCCATGGAACACCATTCTGTCCCTGATACAGGACGGCGTCCAACAGTACTGGCATCCGTATGAAGCTCGAATGGTGTCGAATAATCCGCAAAGCCAAGGATCGGAGGATGAATCGGGTGATGCTCGAACTGTTGGACAGCTTCCCCCCAAACACAGTCAGTTGACTTCGAATTCTTCTTGGTTTTGCCTTTCTTCCGTGGTGTTGGCATAAGATCCGTCAACGGTTTAGCCACTCTGTTGAAATATTTATGAACTAACGGTAGTAACCAGCAAATCCAAGAAATCGTCTAACTTCATCTGGTGTTGCTGGAGTAGGTCAATTCTCAATCTTTTCAACTTTATCTGGATCGACTTCTATTCCATCTTCAGATACCATATATCCCACATACCTAACTTTTCTTTTGAACAGCTTACACTTGATGGGCGCCCATTTCAAACCACACTCCCTCGGCCTGGTAAAAACCCGCCTAAGTCTTAAAAAGTGTTCGTCATGCGTCTGCGAAAAATCAATGAGATCATCAAATTAAATAAGATAATCATTCAGGTGTAATCCACCAAACGTTGGTATGTTGTAGGGGCATTTGACAATCCAAATGGCATCCTATTATACTCAAAGAAACCAAGTGGTCCGACAGTAAAGGCAGTTGTTTCCTTGTGGTCGACCTCCATTTCCACTTGCTGATAGCCACTTTTCATGTCCAAAACTGTGAAAAACTTGTTCCCACCCAGACACTCGAGTAGCTCCTCTATCCGTTGAAGAGCGTATGAATCTTTTATGGGTAGATTGTTAAGTTGACGATAATCGACATACATCCTCAGCCGTTCATCTTTCTTCCTAGCAAATACAACGTTAGATGCCCACGGAATATGCTAACGCTGAATTACACCAGAAGAGAGTAGTTGCTGAAGATGGTTTCGAACCTCCTCAAACATAGCTGGGGGCATTCTTCGGTGACGTTGTTTAAACGGTCTATCGTCATCCAGTTCGATCCGATGTTTAACTAAATCGGAACTTCCTAAGTCCTCTTCAGATTTGGAAAATATGTCATAAAAATCTGTTATCAAGTTTGAAACCTTGGTCAATCTCACCTTCTGTTAATCCATCTGTTTCAACTTCAATTTAGTTTAGAACCGTTTGATATCCGTAGCTGTACCAGTTCTAGGTTCGTGCAGTGTAACTGCATGCAGCTCGGCAATCACAGTTCCTGGCGAAACGACTACCGCCCTGGTAGTAATGTTTAAAACATGAACATCCAGAAGAACTGTATCCGTGTAGTCAACGATGGTTGGTATGACATCCAAGTCATTCAGAGTGGAAAAATTAGTGCACGGTTGGACCAATGCACATGACGCTATGTTCAGTATTCCTTGCACCACACTGCTAACTCAACATTTGTGTTGGGCGGGATGATGATGTTGGTGTGTTGAGCAAATTTTACAATCCCAAGCTTCATAGTATTGGGATCCAAGTCCTTCCTACACAAGGTAATACTGCGATAGGTTAGGTACCAAGGTATATGCAGAGCTGCCTTCTGCAAAAATTTGGCTCCGTGTCCAGTGTTACACTCATCAAAAAAACAGTTCAAGACATTCGTTCGTGGGAGCTGGGACCCTCTCGTTATAGCGTGTGTCAGGTACCACCAGGAACATGCATTGCAATGACAATTGTTGACTAACTCCAGTTCCATCTACAGTCACACCAACTTCGACATAACCATGATACGGAAGTGATTCCCCTCCTGCGCATTTAACATCAATGATATCGGAGATTGGATCCACAGGAACGTGTTGGAGATGATCCTGATAGAACTGATTAGAAATAATGGACACAGTTGCACCTTTATCAAGAAGGGCAGTTACCGGAACTCCAGCAATAACAATGTTTGCTTCGTTCGCTGACCCCACTAGCCCAGCAGGCACTTTAGAAGAGTTTGGACCATTAGACAAACCTATGAGTGACCCCTCCCCACAAACCTGGGATAGTTTAAAGGAGTTCGACGTTGTTCCAGCCGAACTCGACAACCAATGGCTAATGAGTAACCACTGGGGTTCCTCTCCATCGTAGTCAGTCATCGATGGAGGTGTTGCATTAGGTATAGCGTGTGGTTTCCAGGGCCAATCACGTGGAGGAAACTGCGGTCCATCCGTCCTGAGTGGTGCTTCATGAAACTTTTGCTGTTTCTTTATAAAAGTAACTAATGGTTGTTGTTTGTGGTCTAGATCCGGCCATGTAATCGATAACATGCGATTCGATGTTTGTTTCCATTGAACCCTGTTGATCTGTTACCTCCTTTAACCAAATTTTAAAGCCATCAGCAGAATCAGCTTTGGTGCTAACCGCATCTTTTCAAAGACAGTTAGCATATCCCTCACCACTTCCGGCCCTAACTCCATGTTGAACGGTATCTTAAAAAATGTTTAAGTTAATAAAATAAAATACTTACGGAAAAGTCGGAAAATAGTAAATAACAAAATAATATATGTTCTGGTGTTAAAATTGCAGGTTAGGTGTGTCCAGTATCCAGTCTCCTGTCTGGTAAGAAAACATATAAAATATGGTAAACAAAAAAAATAACAGCTTTTAAAACCAGTATATGCGGAAAAAAATAAGAAATGTTGTGCTCAGTCCACAAAAAGCAAAAGGATCACCAAACAAATAACGAAGAAAAAAAATACTTGTAGACAAAATAAATGATTCCAGAGCCGATAACTAACGTGAATTAGAGCAACGACCACAAATTTGCATTTGGGAATAACTTCATATACCATCAGGCATAATAGCACGTATACACTTATGCGTTCTCAGAGTGGATATATCAACAATTAAATTAAATGAAGAACACTTAACAAGAACCAAAAAAGTATAAAGTTAACAACTTTATATATGGACATAGTATATTCCGTGCGGGCAACCCTTAATCATGAGTTTGTGGGCTTTTATGTCACTTCCGGGTTGGTGTTTTTTTTGTTGTTGTTGTTTTTTTGTTGTTGTTTTTTTAACAGATGTGAGCTGTGAGATGTCACTATGGTATATCACCAATACACAATACAGTAAATATAAATATGTTTTCAACCATGAAGTTTGCCGATACCAACAAAAAAAGTATATCTTCAAGGGAAGTAACTGACAGATTTCCATTTATAAACACACACACAAAATTCAAACTTCAAATGAAAAAAAAAAAAAAAAAACAATATCAAAAGCAACTGACAAGTCGGAATAAATGAAACCAAAGTAATGGTTGTGAATATAAAAACAATTATGCAGACGACTTTTAAATTGTAATGATAATATTGATAACTTAAGGCAAGTGCAATATTTTGAGGTGGCTTTTGATGGGATTTGTTCGGCAAACTTTATTTAGTTTGAATACTTGAAATGTGGACGTTGTAAATGCGATGTCGTGAGGAAAATATAGATGCAGCCGTTTATTTGGAAAATGCGTTTGGAGTGGATAGGCACCGTAGCTATTTTGGCTTTCTGTTTCACAACATGTGTATATCTATAATATAATAAGGTATGGGGCAAATTAATTTTCTTTTAATAAAATCGATTTTTTTTTTTTCATTTTTCTCGATTGTTTGTGTGTCGCAGGCATAATAAATACACAAAAAGGAAAAAAATCAGAACAAATTGTAATAACTATCCAACACATACAAGCCAGGTGACCGTGTGAATAACCTTATATGTAACGAGTCAGCGTTTTGAATTTTGTACGGGGCGGGGCTAATAACTGTTGATTTAGAGTAACGTCGGTACATCAAAGTCTGACCCAAATGTGACAGCAAATTGAAATATCCTCGTGAAAGTAGCGCACAAAGCTGTAGGTTGTACTTCGAATTATCGGCCTGTTTCATTAACAAGTGCCGTTTGCAAAGTTTTCGAAAGGTGTCTGCATAAATATATAGTTATCTACTTGTCCCAGCACAATGTCCTTACTTGTTACCAATCTGGTTTTATTGCAGGGAACAGTACAGTGTACCAGTCACTTAATATTTACCGTTTTATTTATGAAGCGATGGACTGTAGTTAGGATGTGAGAGCAGTCTTTTGTGATATCTCTAAAGCATTTGATAAAGTGTGGCATAAAGGACTGCTCCACAAACTTAACTCCATCGGTATCCGCGATAAACTTTTGAAGACTCCGACTGGTTTGCTAGTTATCTGGGTCAACGGAAACAATGTGTTGTTATTAATGGAAATAAATCTACCTAAAAATCGGTGACAGCTGGAGTTCCTCAAGGATCTGTACTGGGACCAGTGTTTTTTTATACACATTGATGACATTGTATCTGACTTGGGATCAAACATTAGACTCTTCGCGGATGACACTTCCCTATACATAGCTATTGAAAATCCGCAAATTGGGGCCAACTTGCTCAATAGGGATCTAAGAAAAAATTCTGAGTCGGCAAAAGCGTGGTTAGTGCAGTTTAGCCCAAGCAAAACGGAAAGTATTCTCTTTTCGAGGAAAAAAGAAACAAACATTCACCCTTTTTTGTTTCTATCCAATGTTAAAATCCAACAGGTGCAAGCCCATCAGCATTTTGGGTTTCTTTTTGCAGTCTGTTTTGACTGCAAATGGGATCAATATATCCAATACATTGCTAAGAAAGTAAGCCCTATGATAAATTGCTTACGCAGCTTCAAATATAGGCTTAATATGAATTCTTTAGAAATCATGTACAAATCTGTTATTCTTCCTGTATTCGATTATGGAGATGTTGTACTCGATAATTGCACTATTCAACAAGGTACAATTACATTTATCCGAGCGCCGAAGGCGTCATAAGTTGATTTTATTTTATAAAATGATCAACAAACAAACTCCGGCATATCTCACGCAGCTTTTACATCAATATGTTGCCTATGTGTCGCGTTATGCGTTGAGGAACTATGTAATGGCGATTCTAGCGTGCCATCTTATTGTTTTAATGGAAAACGTCATTCGCAAATTATTATGTCACACTTAATGCAGTATTCTTAATTCAGATATGTTTAATCGCCATCTAATTGATTCACCACGATGCCAGTGTGGCTTTCCTTATGAAGATTGTGAACA
>JAVFBZ010214296.1:0-12883 GCA_032466195.1 Katharina tunicata
GGTACAGGGCGTAGTCTGGGCTTTCTTTGGTACAGGGCATAGTCTGGGCTTTCTTTGGTACAGGGCGTAGTCTGGGCTTTCTTTGGTACGGGGCGTAGTCTGGGCTTTCTTTGGTACAGGGCGTAGTCTGGGCTTTCTTTGGTACAGGGTGTAGCCTTTGCTTCCCGTGCATGGTACAGGGTGTAGTCTGGGTTTTCCGTGGTACAGGGCGAAGTCTTGGCTTTCCATGAAACCACAGTATGTGTAATGAGCTGTGTGTATACGACACCAAGTTCACATCTCGTACATTACCTTTTCGTCATCATTCTTGAGGTTTTTGTTGAGATTCATGAAGGGACACAACTCACGATGGACTTTACTCACACTCGAACCTCATCGAATGTAGGCCTACTCTGCACATCAGCTCAGACGTGTTACCATCGTTGTCATTTTGAAGGAACTCTTTCACAGCGTGTAGATAAAACTGCCAATGAAGACAGGTTCCATAGTTCCCATTTGTTTTACAGTCAGAGTAAACAATTACTCCTAAACCACACTTTTTTGCATCAAAACCCGTACGAAATTCGCTCGGTTGTTACTTAAGTGTTTATTTGTTCATACGTCGGTGAGTAGGCTTCCGGCGAACAAAATGTAAGATTTTTACGCATATTCATACACCTATAACGACCTAGCTAAATGATGACAGCGAAATAACGAGAAATCACGTAACGTTTGGCCGAGTGACTTTACTCAGTATTAATAAAGTCACTGCCCTTTAAGAGGTCAAGGGCAGACTTTTAGATACTGAAGACATTGTTAAACCACATTTCAACAAATCTGTGTCTGTGTATGGTATTTTCAGACATACATAGACACACACATTGAAATGTAAAGATCTAAAGATTTAAACTTCATAATTTATGAAGTATGAATGCGTGAATTATTTTCTTACCGATAGTTACGCTTTGAACTGAGAGAAGTCATTTCCCTTTGATACTTTAGTTAAAAGAAATTAAAAGAAAGTGACAGGAAAATATGTGACACTCTCGGTGGAGCACCTTAATCTCCAGCAGTACATGCTCGTCATCTTAGCTGCTCAACAAGTACCAGCAGTACATGCTCGTCACCTTAACTGCTCAACGAGTACCTGCAGTACATGCTCGCCACCTTAACTGCTCAACGAGTACCAGCAGTACAAGCTCGTCACCTTAACTGCTCAACGAATACCTGCAGTACATGCTCGTCACCTTAACTGATCAACGAGTACCTGCAGAACATGCTCGTCACCTTAACTGCTTAACGAGTACCTGCAGTACATGCTCGTCACCTTAACTGCTCAACGAGTACCTACAGTACATGCTCGTCACCTTAACTGCTCAACGAGTACCAGCAGTACATGCTCGTCGCCTTAACACCTCAACGAGTACCAGCAGTACATGCTCGTCACCTTAACTGCTCAACGAGTACCAGCAGTACATGCTCGTCACCTTAACTGCTCAACGAGTACCTGCAGTACATGCTCGTCACCTTAACTGCTCAACGAGTACCAGCAGTACATGCTCGTCACCTTAACTGCTCAACGAGTACCTGCGGTACATGCTCGTCACCTTAACACCTCAACGAGTACCTGTTTTGGCGAAAATACCATTATATAACAAAAACCAGGCTTAATTCTATGAAAGTTATCAACGCTCTTCTTTACTCAATGATCACCATTCGCAAATAATCATCAGCACTAATACATCTCTCGAAGATTGTACTTAATGAATGGAATAATTACATCTATACTTAGCTGTAATAATTTAAAACAAACACATAAGTTAGGAAAATCGTAATGAATTTAATAAATAAAGGTTTCTCTTTATAATCTAAAATATAAATTATGTACAATTCGTTTTGTAAATCAATTAAACATTTTGAATTCTGAACATATTTTCCTCGTTAATAAAACAGTAGAACGCAATTGCTACAATGTAAATTCATTGGATGCTTCGCACAAACCAGAACAAATATCGGAGGGACTTAAAATTGTTCATCTATTCGGAATCAAAGCAAACAGTACTAAACTGTGTTTATAATCACATTAAAATATGTTTGTGCGAAGCCTTCTGAATTAATGTAGACATTGTTGTTGCACTAATGATGTCGTATTCATGTCATATTGACTAGTCCATGTAAACAATTGAACACATTTGTCATGAGCTAATTGAACCTGATTCGGAACTTTCCGTACCATCGGAAACATACGATGATGACAAGGAACTTTGTAATTGTCCAATGTCTGCTAAAGTAAAGGAATTAAGTCCATTTGCTTTCATTGAATTGTCTTCTGATTTCTTCCCATCTAAAAGCTCCGACATAAAGGAAATGTAGGACATAGCAAGTTTCAATGTTTCCATCCGGGACAATCGCTTCTCGTAAGCAAAGGTTGGTACCTTCGTTTTCAGACTATCAAAGGCGTCATTTAATTGAACCATCCTCTTCCTCTCCCTTACATTGGCTTCCTTTCGTTGCCTGCCGTTCTGAACTCGTTTTCGCTTGGGCTTGGCACTGTTATTCAGTCTGTCACCATTTTCGAAATGATTGTTGAACTCATTTGTTTCCTGGCAAGGATGAGGACATGCCCTCCTCTTGCGACCATTCACAAAGTTCGTCTCGTTCAAACGTGGCTCTTCGTAACCCGTCGGGATAGAGTAACCGTCCACACTCCCGAATTGAACAGGGCTGGTTGTAGAGCTGGGTACACTGAGAGTTTCCCAATTCTGTTGCTGGTGGGGTTGTTGTTGTTGTTGCAACTGATTGTGATATTGGTAAATTGAAAAATCCATGATTTCCGAGGGTAGATCGTCTAATAGGGGTATGCTGTGGAAATGTTCCTGTGGGCCAGGATAAGGCAAAACGTCTGCAGCCAGATCTGGAACCACTGGGTTACTTTCAAACATATCCGGAATGGATTCTGCGATCCCGAAGCCGAGGTCGAAGCCACTTGACTGGTTACAAGTCATCAGTGATTGAAAGTTGAGCTCTGGCACTGTCTTAAACATTTTGAAATAGAGCGAAATCAACAAATCTGAAGTCTGTATTCAGGTATTTGTTAGCGATGAACAGCTTATATATCAGCTCTAAAAACGTCCTGTACTGTCGATGATGAGCTGGTTGAGTCGCTTGAAGTGTAGCAGACAACAGGTAGTTATTCCCTTCGCTGTCAACTCTTGACAAGTGTGCAGACATTGCAGTAAACCACCCACCTTTATACCTGATGTTACCGGGGAAAACAGCGGTCTGTGAAGTGGGCTTCAGCGGGATGGAACAGTCCCCAGGGAGGCACGCGCCAACCATTCGATTGACACATGCCCCGCCTTGAAATCCTTATCTGTGCTCCCATATATGGGCTGTAAACCGTGATTGAGACGCTGAGTGGCCAAGCATGGTCTGCTATTCTTTCCCCTCGTCTCGCGTGAATGCACATTGGCGGTGGTCGACAACAGGTATCCCACTGTTTGTGTTCAACAGCCCCATTCGAGAGGATGGGGCTGGGGGAGGGGGGATCTGTTCCAAACTTCCAATAGTTACCCATTTCACACCGTTAAACCACAAAAATAATGTTGATTTGCTGGTATCAGTTTGTAAACCTTGTTTCCATAATTATAAAACATTTCATTATTTCCATATTCTCTAATCTTATAAATGATAAATTATGTGTCAATAAAGGAATAAATAATTCTCGTTGAAATCATTATTGTTTTGCTCCTATCTTTTTCATTGTTTTCTTAGTGCGTAACGCCATCTCACTCATAACATTGCTATAGCTACTTTAGCGTAATAACTCTTATTATAGATGCAGATAGAAAGTCATTTTATTTTCTATATTTATCTTCCTTTCATCTGCTCCATTAAGAATCAAATAATGATTCAATTTCGTAACTGTGGCCCCCTATGTTATATCTGGATGCTTGATACTCCAGAAGATATTTAACCGGACATCTGCTCGTCTAACTAAAAGGAGATATTGAAAACCAGAAGCTTTAACAACACTGCCGAGATCAAATAAGATGGGTAAAGGTAATGGACCCTGCGGTCCCCCATGCTGGTTTACAGACATGACTCGGGTCCTTGCTTTCAACCTGTTGACAAATGCCCAAGTAGGCAAGTATTGCAATACTTTGTTTTTCCTCAGGGTACATGCGCGAATCCTGTGGTCTCTCGATGGAGTTAACATGACTATTAAAAAACGATAACATAACTGCGAAACCAAAAAAATAAATAACAAACAGTGATGGTTTCTATTGTGGTCGAGGCTGACCAAGGCTAAGAGTTTAATAGTGTGATATTAAACTCCAATTCCTATGAATTAACCAGACAAGGGTAAACAGTCGGGTTTAAATTTGAGGAGTTGTTTTTATAAAAAGGAGAAAACGTGAACAAATATTTCATACGGGGAATTTTTAAATCACAATGATATGCTTTGACGTTTTTTTCTCTGTATATTTGTGATATTAAACGAAAGGTAAGTGTGTTTAATAAATTGACATATTTACCGTTTGTCAACAGAGAATTATCTTACATACTAAAACGTGGCTCGTTTTAAAATTGATTGCGTTTTTGACAAATAAATACTTAATATGAATAGCGTATTTCTGTCGAACAAATGTCGATTGTCAATGTAATTTCTATACTTCTTGTACTTTATTTATGTGTTATGCTCTTGGTATATATTATCATTTTTTTCATTTACAAAATATGCCTGCTACTTCTGCTCAGTAGATTAGAGCGCTGGCCCTGGTAGCCAGAGACCCGAGGTCGAATCTTGGTGGAGACAAGCAAACTTTTATTTCTCTACAGTTTAAACAAAAATATGTATATCATTCTTTCTGTGAGTTTAAAGATGAACGTATTGGTAGAAATATGTTTACTCATTGCCGAATTAAACAATGGTCTCTGTGTGAACAAAGTTGTTCTTGTAACATGTTGTTTTGATCTGTTCACAATAAGAAATCGCCTACAGGCGACCTTGTAAGGTAAATGTGTACAGAGAGTAACACCTGTTGGAAGAAGGAAGCGGGGAGTCGGGGCGGGGGAGTTGTGGTCACATAGATGATAGCGTCTGCCCCAGGTTTGACCTGGTCTGTGGGAAATTCAGTAGGAAGCCGACGCCTCTGTTGCCGTTATTTTTACACATCTGCTCTTCTGATGCGCCTTGCTTAGGACACAGAGAACAACACTCTCCACCCATACACAACATTTCCACAATAAATTGCAATATTACCCGGGTGGTGTGTTGCAATGTTACGTATCCCGCCCGCCCTATACTGGGCTCGCAAAGGCGGATCATATCGATTGAACACTTCACCAAACTGTGGACAGCCCTTACCGTGATGCTGACCTAATTATCTTGTCATTACCTGACTAAGGGCCGTGATGAAGAAATCAACGTGGTTCAATAAGGTTAATCGCTTGTAGGCGTGCCTTACTGTTGTCACTCGATATGTAACAACACCAGGCAATTGACACAGTTTATCTGTCAAGTTCATAAAATACGTATTTAACTTTGCAACTGTGTGTACTTACTTCACTTATTAAAAGTCAAGGGTTCTCACACATAATTAAGTACCGTAAAGTTAAACGTTGAAATTTTCCCTTCAATAGAACTTGCCCTGGCTGTCACACACACGCCCAGCCAGTGAACCACAGCTATATAACGACGTCATCACATCAGTTTAAAATCAGAAGTATTGGTTTTTATGTTGGTACTTAATACTTAATAACTCCAAAAAGTAACCTAAACAATGATTTATAGTTCTACAATGAACATGATCTTTAAAAACCAGCTATAACGACACAAAGAAGATACAGTTCTGTCAAGTGGGTGATAATTATTATTCAAATGAGTTATGAATGAGGATTTCAAGTTTTCTAAATTTTCGCAAAAATTTAAGATTGTGATCATATCTGACTATTCAATTGCTGTTTCCAAAATTCCCCAGGTTGTCGATCTAACCCTTCATTCACCTAGCCATTTGCCATCTTTCTATCTTTAATTAGTTGTCGATCCACGTGATTCTGACCTATTCATTATGTTAAAGTTGTCGAAAAGGGTGCTTGTGTATTTCGTCATTCTTAGATGTTTTTTTTTTTTAATGTTTTTAATTCAGCGTTAAAACATGTACAAACATGTACAAACATTTACAAATATACATACATACAAACATACAAGATTCCGGTCACATTAACTTTGTCCAATCCTTACAAATATATTGAAAATTATCATAATTATTTCTTTTTAAAGATATGTATTTTTCAGTTTCTAAATATTCACGAATAAGATTTTTTAGAGCAAAGATAGAGAGTCATTTTTAGGTGTTGCTACCTATTTTATGTTGCCGGAGTAGCTCCAATATCTTAAAACTTGACCGCTGTCGTGGGATTGAGTGAAAGTCTATTACAATCACAAAGAGCAGCAGAGTTAAAACAACACTAGTTATATGTGTTAAACTGCTGGGGTTTTAAAATAGTATTCTCATATGTTATAGAAGTTAAAACAACATGTTCTTGATTCGCTCAAAGATCACTCGGAATGACCAAATGCAAGGATAGACAACCGTGGGAAGAAAATAACTAAATTAAATTTAATGCCGTTTTCCAAAAGCATTCGAGAAATATAACCACAGAAAATTGCATTCAAAACAGTTGTGCCCAATGTTTAGGTTTAACCATGAATAAGTCGTTGCGATGTTTAATATATGTGTTATTTTCCAAACAAGTTCAATTGAAGTATTGGACAGCACAACATGCTACTTTGTTTAACCTACATGAATTTATCCCTGCGGCACCCATTGCATTTTGACTGACGAAATGTTTCTTTTGTATTGATGTTATTAGTCATCAGTTCAACAATGTGATTCTTCGAGTCGTTCTTGTAAGTGTATTTACAATTATCCCTCAACAAACAGCCAATAGACCAGACCGAAGTCGGGAACGTGTATCTTCATATCTTTAAATAATTACCGGCCCATAAAATGTTAACCTTATCGTTTTATGTCAGGATTTGCCGGCAAATCTGTGAACTTTTTTTCCATAATTCTTTCCTTCGACATGTAAGAGGTGAAGCTGTTCTTCGGCAGATGTAATATCTCTTTAAGACTTTAACTTGTCGTGGGAATATGTGAAAGTCTCTTTGAAGTAAAACAACATCTAATAAAGGTGTTAAATTGCTGACTAGTTTTATTGATAACTTTTCGATCGTATACCAGTTAAAACAACAAATACTTGATTGGATTAATGAGCTCTCGGTGTAACTCAACTAAGGCTAGACAACCGTGGGAAGAGCAATGTTCAAATACGTTTGAGCAAGTGACAGGGACACAAGAGCGAGTCCTGCGCTCTCTCAGGTCCATATTATTTGTTCTTAAGTAGTTTTAACAGAAGCGGTGTCACATCAATATTTAAATGTATTTTACTTGTGTAGATCTGATATGTGATCTTATATTAAAGTATGTCAATTAGTTTTTTGACTTCAGAGTTAAATTTGCTGTACGCTTTGTGAATATGCCGTATCTAAATAAACACCACTGTAACTTGTGGAGAGCACAGCATGTTGTGTGTCTCACTTGAGGCCATCAGTTTTGACACCAATGACATTGGGACGTTGACGACATGTTTTTATTTCTGTTGAAAGTCACCAGAGTCCCGCTGTGAACGATCGGTTTGAATTACCCTTAAACACAGAGCTCTTCAAAACAAACATTATGCTATTTAATCTCATTTATATGATTTTGTGACAGGCGTTTGAAACTAAGTACGAATTTTGCGAACGCAAAAGTAAAGAGTTCGGCAATTATTTCCTAGATGCAATGTAATTATTACAACTTTAATGCTATTTAGAAGGAGGTTCATTTTATGTTTGCATGTTCTTTTTCATATGGTGATCTGAGAAATCTGTATATACCTAGACAATAATAAATACTCGCCAATTGTGATTGACACTGTCAACATTTTATTAAAAGAACAACTTACTAAATATACCAAGCTACCGACTCACCAACATGAGCTAAGATTAACGTCGCGTCCTTCTCATGCTTTAGTGCTTGTAGTAACAAAGTGAAATTATTAATAGTGCTAAATAAACAAGGTAATTTAATAGTATTGCTTAATAAACAAGGGAATTTAATAGTATTGTAAAGTGTCTGTCTGCTAAATGTATAATAAGCATAACAGAGAGAAATACCATTTTTGTGTTAAATGTATTCCAAATGCGGCAAGCTTAAACTAATTTTAAGTAAAAATGCAAAAATACAGTTATATTCAGGAAGAATTAGTAGAATTAGATTTGATTACATTCACCAGTATAACAGACAAATGCTAGTCGCGGTAACAAGTTAATATAGTTAAAACAACATAAATCAAAGTTGCTAAACTGCTGATTTACTTGTAAATACTATTCTGATGTCTTATACAAGTAACAACCACACGTATTGGCCGCCCAAAGAGATCGAGCAGAAAAAACACAGATAAGGGTAGACAACTGTGGGAAAAACAGTATTTTCAATCACCTCAACTTAAACAAATCGTTGAAGATACTCGGACTGGAGGCATCAGCGAAAAAGAAAGCATTTAATCCTTCTCCGTTTCAAGACTTTTCCCAAATACCCATATGGTTGGATATAAATGGTTAAAGGTAACAGGCACCAAATAACAGTTAACAGGAACCACATAACATAATATGTGGCCTGTGAATAAACAGATTGTTTTAACCATCATCTGTTTATTTTACCGGAAATCAATTTCCAATTCTATTTAACGACATTGGTTTATCTACATATGCATTTTGGAAACTTTCAAACAATTAATTTTTTTATTTTTATTTCAAACACCAAAGGTGTTAAAGTATTTGATCACGCTTTAATTGTTTCACCTATTTGGATTCTCCTCGAGCAGGTGCAATTATTAAGAATTAAATGAAATAAGACATCACGGGTGTCGTGGGAAAAAGTGAAAACATCTTCCCATATAAATTGTCATCTTCTATTAGGGTTAGAACAACACCATGTAAAGGTGTTAAACTGTTGATTGGTTTTATTAATAGTGTAGGAATGCATGTGCTGTACAAGACGAAACAACACGTGTTTGATTAGACCAAAGACCCCCAGGGGACATGGTCAATGGAGGAAGATCAATTTCAACCTTTATGAGACATTTCAAGGCATATTGGAATATTTAGTATCAAGGTATTATTTTTAATTAGATTAGCAGTAACGACGTTTTCATATATATATATAAAATTTTCTTTCTCTACATTTATACAAAAATATATATATATATTAATACAGTGCATTGACAGAGTCTAAACTTCAGGTATTTAAATGTGTCGTTTGTTTTTCCTTGAGACACACTACTTGTTACTTTGTTGATATCTCGTATGTAAATAAATACCACTTGTACTTTTGAATAGCGCCGCATGTCATAGTGTGTAACCTACTTGATGTCATCACTTGACACCCATAGCATTTGACGGCATGTTTTTATTTCCGTCAGTACGCCACTTAGATCCGTCAGCTGGTGTATTCGTTTTGTATCTTGTATTTGTATTTATTTCAGAATCCAACAGACACAGAGGCCCACTTACAGGTCTGATAACAAAAAATATTTAATAACAGTTACAAGATAAATTTAATAAAATGTCAATTGAGATAAATCATAAATATGGAAATAGACCTATATAAATGTTTAAAATTAGTTTAACACAGAGCTGGGGCAAAATGGCGTCTCTTTTATAAATCTCTTTAAATAAAATCACCAGTGTGGCGTGAAATTTTCATTTCTACGTAACTTTATCAGGCTTTATATCGAATGCTTTTCATCAATATATGTTTTGCTAACATGAAATAGAAACCTGTATTCTTAGTACCTTTACCCGGCTTACAACCATAAGACGGTGCAAATTGGAAATTAGAAAACTTTTAAAATCATCTGTAAATTTGTTACAACAACAACAACAAAAATGTTATGTATTGTAGTATGAATTCAAAATTATAAACGGGGAATCCTTTCAGGGAAGTTGTATTTCGGGGCACAATTTCCGCGCTAAAATTCCTACGTCCTGACCGACGGTGGTTTTCGCCGACAAATCTTATTAAATGTCAGTTTAATTTCCCTGGACAGTCAACCACAGGAAATAAACACAATGGTTATTAAAATTGCGCAAATCACCTAAAGTTTGTGAATGGGGTAGCTTTCGCTTATCCCAACTCAGGTGGAATGCAAGTAAATTCACTGACTAATTTTACAAAAGACATGTATTCAAAGATCTGTGTATATACTGAGAATTTTTCAAGAAAGTGAGATGATGTATCGATTTTATTTAGTCGATTCTCCCGTGCCAGGGTGATTACTCTTTACAAAAATACATAAATATATGTCTACTAAGAGATAATACACTCCCCAGTGTGACCAGTTTCTTCTTCTACTTCGTTGTTTTTTTAATACTTTATTTCCAAACTATATATCTCTCATTGCCTCTAATTTGGTGTTGTTGGTTTTCTAATTGGTTAATCCTTCCTTCCTTCTCTTTCTTGGGCATGCCCCATTTTACATGAGCTACGTCAATACGATCCTGTTCCAGTCTCTTTTCGTATTTTAATATCAACGACCCTCTGCATCAGTCCTGGAAAACTCTGTCTTCACTGCTCAATAAAGGGTAAAGAAAAACACATGCAACAAGTCTGAAATCGTGAGAAAACTATTAGGTTCAGTATTCTGGTGGTCTTTTGACGTTCTAAAATGGCCAATAATTAAGTTAATTGGGGTATCTCATTGTGACATAGATGATCATTGTCAGTAGTCTCTGATATCAGATAACCGCTCCCTAATTAAGACGCCTCTGTACAACAACCTGTTGATTCTATAATTAGATGTTATTTGTGCGTCTATTACCCAGCATGGAGACTGCATTACGAAGCGAGTATTTTATTATCGCTACTGCATTTTAATGTTTTAAATAGAATCTTGGTACACTAGACTTTCAGTTTTATATTTCACATAAGTTTCATATTAAAAAAAACTTCTGTCTTCAGTATCTATTGCAAAAACTAAAGAAGCAATTTCTCACTCGTTGGTCAAGCACTCCAACACTGCGCTTGGGTAAGAATAATGCGTATTTAGGAGCTATTTGTCGGACATGTTGTAACTTTATTAGGTCTGAGGTAGTATGGAAGGTATTGTCCTATTTAGTTCGAACTGCAAAGCGAGAGAGAAATTATGCTTTTAATTTAATTTATTGAGAACCCATATTGCCTCAACTGTCGTCCGACACATTATGGCCCCGGGGGAGTCATAAAATAATCACACTGAGCCAGTTGTTCTGTTTGCTTTCATGTATTTTAGCCACAATAGGATCCTATCTATCTGTGAATCGTCCAAATTAAATTAGCTCAGTCGAGAGGACAAGAACGTTCTTTCTGTAATGTTCACAGGCGCGTAAAGCTGACTACAAGAACGTGAGAGTCCTCCAGCTATTGTCTATTCCACCCTGGCTATTATGACGGATTTTATCAACATAGGGACTTCTATCCGTAGCCTGTAATTAACCGAGGAGTATAATGTGTAGACAAATTGGGCGGCGTAACTAAGACTCTCTTCGGGGTTAAACTCTGCTGATTGATTGTTTAGTTAGGGCTTAATAATTGAATAGCTATGTGAATAACATAACTAAGGCTAGTCCAAAGCAATATTTTTAAGTTTTCACATTTAATATGTATAGAAATGTACGATGCAGGGAAATTTGACTCAACAGCTCATTATCTTTTAAGTGTCTTTAACTATCGATTCGACCATATTCAACATATCTGATAACAACTATGACGTTTTCACCCATGCGAACACAATTTTTGAGACCGTTTTTTTTATGGACAAAACATCCTAAGAATTTTGTTCTAGTCTCAAATATAGTCCGCCCGCCCAAGAAAATCTATTTATCGAGTACGAAAATTTGGCTTTTACGTTTATAACGCCAGCATTTTTAAAATCACAAATACCATGTTTGTTGGATCATCTAGGGAATCTGATAGGCGCATGTAATTACAGTTTATATGAGCAAAACAAATTTGGTCAAAGTGGAATAAATGAACACCAGGTTAATTCAATAAGTGTTTAAAACTTAAGTATGTTTGTTTAATTCCAACAATTTCATATATTCTAACTTATTTTATAAAATGGTTATGGGTTCTACTAAATAGAGAGAGTCACAACTTGTGTACCATGTATATCAAACTGAAAGATCTGTGACGCCAAGCTGGGAACTGAACTGGTGTTATTCTGGCTCACTGTGTTATGCCACAAACATTGGCACCATACTGTATACAGACACTTAACTGGTATTTTCTCACCTGAAATACTATCCGGGATGTTGGTTGAGTGTTGGATGATTGTTTTAATCTCGCTTTCTGCGTACTGAACTATTGATGCATTTTGGAAACATGAAATTTGATTTTAAACACCAAAAGTGTTAAAGTATTTGATCATTCTTTAATTGTTTTAACATTTTAGCTTTTCTTTAAACAGGTGGAGTTATTAAGAATTAAATGGAATAAAACATCACAGCTGTCGTGTGGAAAAGTGAAAACATCTTCCCATGAAACCATAAACAACACTAGGGTTAAAACAACACTATATAAAGGTGTTAAACTGTTGATTGGTTTTATTAATAGTGTAAGAATGTGCTGTACAAGACGAAACGACACGTGTTTCGATTTGACCACAGACCCCCAGGGACACGTGGTCAATGGTAGAAGACAAACCCCGAAACTCACATGGTCAATGGTAGAAGATTAACTTTTAACCTTTAATGAGACATTTTATAGCATCTTGGCATATTTGGTATCAAGAAATTGTTTTTGAGTTAGATAAGCAG
>JAVFBZ010214307.1:0-12882 GCA_032466195.1 Katharina tunicata
TATAGGGTCATCTGCTGCTAAAACAATCAGTGGGTCGAGCTCGGCACCACAATTCGTTTCAAATGAAGGCCAATCTGCTTTGTCAAGTTTCCATCTTGGCATTCTTTTCAACGAATTGGAAGCGAGATGCTCAAGAATGATTGGAAAATGATCACTGCCACAGAGGTCGTCAACCACTTTCCAGAAAACCTCCTGAAAAGTGGTCCATATGTGGCAGTAAGATCAATTGCAGAGTAGGCCCCATTACCTGGATGTTATTAGGTGGCAGAACCATCATTAAAGATACACACATCTTCCTGTGACATTATTGTCTCTAATACTTGTTTATGTAATTACTGTCCCATAAAAGGTTATGGACATTAAAATCTCCCAACAAAATAAAAGGTGCTGGTAACTGTTCTATTAATTCAGTGAGTTGATGAACGGAAACTGGAGAGTTAGGCGGAACATAAATATAGCATAAAGTTAAAGTTTGATTTTGAAATTGATGAGGGATTTAGCTGTGGTGTGGCTAACTAGAATAATTATGAGTGAACGTGAACTTCTAAAGTGTAAGAACTTCATGACCAAGGATTGGTGCCAATAAAATATACAGCTATACTGAAGAGGCAGAAGTCAAAAGGGGTTCTAGTTACTGTAAAGAGACATGTAATTTTTTAATAATTATTTACTTTTGATACGTGCTTTTGTACTTTCTGATATTGTTTATAAATTCGCACTGTCACAAAAATCACATTTAAAACATTATCTTATCTGTGTACACTGGTATTATATTGTAGTATGAGAGTTTTTCTCGCACAACTGTACATGCAAATGATTCATAAGTGTGCTCACACTGGTCATGTGTAACAATATAAATGACATACTAGTAACTCATATACTAACAATGGTGAATAAGCATGCCTCTATGTCTTTTCTTGTTGTCTTTAATATTTAATGTACTATATATAAATATACTAAATATAGTTCATCATCATGTATATATATACAAAGTGTGTTTGTTGCGCTATTCATAACGCGTTGCATAAAACCACTCCACACGGGAATCTTCAATACTTCACAAATTAAATAAAAATAACACTTACTGAAAATACTTAATTGAACTACGCTCTGTTAGCATCTGTTTCGTTGCGCTTTACGTAAAGTTATATATAAATTATTGTAATACCAACATGCCGTGGAACATAAATATTCTCGATAATTAAATGAACATTTACTATTACCTGAAGGGAATTTGTCCAACACTAAATCAAACCATACTTTCGGACTTAATTATAATTAAATAGTTTTTGATTGTTATCAATTTCTCTTCAACCTTTACTAAAATAAAGTTCTCAATGATCATCAGTGCTGATTGGTGAATGATAAAGGTAAGCGTTATCAAACCACGTGCATTTCCATTGGTCATAGATGATAAAAACATTTAAACAACACAGTGAAAGCAGTCTTCAGCACTTCCGGTTTAACACCAATCGAATTATTATACCTGTATCATATTCAACGACAGGTTTCTAACAGAAAACGCAACAAGACGAATTCAGAACGCTAATCGCTATTAGAAGCTGTATTGTGAAACATGAATGGTGTTAAAAGTACCCAAACGATAACATGATTTAATTTAATGTTTCTTCAATTTGACCATATAAAACACAAAATTAACTTAAATATTTACGTTTACATACACAGCGATACAAAATCTGACTTCTCTATTCTTCAAAAGATAAGTATAAAATTCGTTCAGCTTAATATGCATGGTTTGATATAACAATGAAGAATAGTGAAAAGCCACATAGGCTAGATTGCAACTTGTTGACATCGTTTTCTAAAAACATATTTCGCATGGAATTCAGGGACATTTTTTGTTATGTTACTTTTGCAAACAACTGGTCCCTTTATGTTTGATTGATTGATTCTATAAAAAGCGGACATCCCTGTTACACTACATCACCGTGGTGTTAAGAAGAGTTGCATTCGATTTCTGTGGCCGGTTAATGTGGCAAAAAATCGGGTTTGGGGGGGGGGACATCTATGATTATAATGTGTTGCATTTTCTACATTGGGCTCAAAACCTCAAATTCTTTAAGATATCAACAACAATTTTGTGATGCAATTATATTCACGGTTGTTTGTATACACGCGGACAAGTTGGTAACAGCTTTATTTCAATACGCAACCAACAACAATCAATTTCTCTTCTCGTTGGTAAGTAGTGGTTGGTTTTTTTCAGAGTGTAGTCATCCTTGTTCTTGCTTAAATACATTTTCTTTAAAAAATGTGTGCGTTGCACAAGGGTAGTCACATAACTTCTGAAAACTTTTTAAAAAATTAAAGTTCATGCAGATGCACTTTTCACTTAATATTTTGAGGTTTCGTTTTGTTCGAGAAGTATGGAAGAGACGCATGACAAATCCAGGGACCTCTCAGATTAAAAATGAATGTAATATTCAATATTTCAATTCAATATCTATTGTTCCTTCCTGTGTAGTTTAATAGTACTAAAGGTGAAAAGATAAGGATTTAAGGCAGAATTTATCGGCAAAATTACAGTTGTCAATACAGACGCCATATCTCTATTTATCGGTTCGCCTAATACCGAAAGTAAATTCGTCATTAGTAGAGGGATTACGCACATAACATCAGTCACTATTATTATGGTTAATCTTCGACCAACTTCTATATCCACTCCATCCTGGCGACCAGCTCGCTTCTGAATTGTCTTCACTTTGCTGTAAGTGAGACCATACATGCTGATTACCAAAATCAGTCCCAATGCATTGAGAACAACAAATACGAAAAGTGAAAACTCCCAGCCTCGACCTAAAGGGTCAGCAAAATTGAACGGCAAACACACAGCATTTCTACTATAGTAATTACCGAAGTAGAACGGAACAGTAAACGGAAAAATGGCAATAAGAACACAGACGATCCAACCAAGAGCCATGACCAACTTTGCCGATTTCTTATTGAATTGGTACTTCGAAAATGGAAAAGCCAATCTCTTGGTTCTGTCTATTGCTATACAGACTAGTGTAAACATGGACATCAGACAGGACACACTTGCCAAAATCCCGATGACTTTGCAAAGAGTAGAATGTCTCCAGATCTTATCGCTCAAGGTGTAGATGCCTTTGTATTGAATATTAATTATGAATAATACTA
Source organism: Katharina tunicata (assembly GCA_032466195.1). Lineage (NCBI taxonomy): Eukaryota > Metazoa > Mollusca > Polyplacophora > Chitonida > Mopaliidae > Katharina > Katharina tunicata. The sequence goes on from JAVFBZ010214307.1 coordinate 3,160, forward strand.
GTAAATACACACCCATCTGTAGATCAGCTATGCTCAGGTTCAGAACGAATATGGATGAAATGCTATAAACTTTCTTCACGAAAATACGCCACCAAATTACACCTCCATTCCCTACTAAAGCTAGAATAGCGAAGATCCCAACAATTCCCGGTACGATGTCATTCGGTAGTAAGTCGGAACAAGAAGTGTAACTGTTTACTGGAGGTGTACATTTTGTCACTTGATTTCCAACGTTACAACAAAACACGTAGGAGTCGGTTACTAAAGATTTTACAGTAAGTTTGCGAAACGAATCTGCTTTTGATTCGTCCAGATTGTTGTGTTCCAGTGAGAGCACGCACAGCTGTGACAAAGAGCTAAACGCCTTTACATCGACATAAGTAAGGATATTATTAGACAAATTGAGAGTAGTAAGTTCCAACAGCCCCAAAAAGCTATTATTTCCAATTTCCTTTATATTCATCCCATTCAGATTTAATTCTGGAAGAACGGAAAGACCTGTAAAACTTCCCTCAAATATTTGATGAATTGGGTTACCGTTTAAATTGAGAGTTTTCAAGTTCTTTAGACCCAGAAAGGTGTTTGGCTCTATGGCAGTTAACATATTATCACTTAAGTCCAATAAATTAAGATTGTTCATGGATTCAAACACTCGCTCGCCAAGAGACCGAATGTAGTTATAGTGCAGATAGAGATAAATCAGTTTATAAAAGCCACGAAAAGTGTTTTTCGTGACAATGAGTTTATTTTCACTGAAATCAAGAACCATCAATTCTGCTACCGTGTACATTGGTGGTATATCTTTAAAATCTTGACCAGCACAATTTACGCCAAATCCCTGACATGAACAATTTATTGGACAGCTAGTTGATTCAAGGCTACAGAACAATTCGTCATCTACTCCAGATTTGCAATGCACTTGTCCGTCACAAACGTACTCAAGTGATACACATTGGTTTGACCTGGCACATCTCAGTTGGTTAGCACAGGTCCGGTTGCCACAGTTCATCTCATCCTCCCCTTCAACGCAATCCTGGACACCATCACAAACTTTGTGTTGAGGGATACAGTACGAAGCTATGCATTTGAAATCACCAGGGCACTCAAAATCCTCGCAGTGCCAGAGGTGTGCTCCATTAGAACAATACAGTAATTGGTTGTAACTATCATGATCATATAGACACGCTTTATTCCTTGGGAAGCATTTAACGTGGTCTGGGAGACATCGCTGATGATCAAATGCTCTGGGACATTCGGAGTCGAAGTTCTGGGTCTCTACATAATCGCCATTTTCATCTTCTATAAAGAAGATGTATCTTCTATGGTCTTTTTTGTTAATGCCTTCGTCTGCCTGAGTGGAGTCCGGACAGTCGACTTTCAAATCTTCAACCCAGTTATACGGAATACAGCCCTGTATTGGACATTTGAAGCCCTTGCAATCCATATCCCAGTCACAAAAATCTTCATCAGAGTGGTCAGCACAATCGGCTAGATGGTCACAGCGTTGCTGTATGTGGATACACTGGCCATTGTTACATCTGTACTGGGACTGGGAACAGTTAGCATGCGAACATTGACTTTCATCACTTCCGTCTTCACAATCAAAGTAAAAGTCACAATACTTAAAAACAGAAATACTTTCACCACTTCTGCAAGTGAATATGGCTTTCTGTAGAACACAGTTTGACTCGTCTTCGGCATATAAACAGTCTGTGTGTTGATCACATACCCTGTCAGGATTTAAACAGGTGCCATCCTCACAACGGAATTGAAAAGATTTGCATTGCTGAGGCGAATCGATCGGAAATAATTCGCACAAAACATGATTGGCGACACCATCAGTAGCCTGACAAGTGTCCAACTGGAGTCTGAGGCGATCATGGTAAAGTCTTTCTTTACTGAGAAGAGGTAAAGAGATACACCCTAACTTTCCAGAAGCAAGTATGACCCAAATATCTCCGGCCTTAAACCCTATTGAAATCAAGTACTTTTTCAACACTTCTCTTGAGCTGTACGCTAGTTGAGCAATCTTTCCACCGAAATGAAACTCACAGATGATTCTTGCTTCGTAGCCAGACATCCAGGTAATGATGCCAGTGTGTATTGTACCAACACGAAGACAAGTGCCCTGTACGTAGTTCCAACCAGATGCACATTGGACACCTACACCATATTTATCCGACTTTGTTGAAATATATTTTCTCAATTCAGAATTACTTTTAGTTTCAATTTCACAGATGCTGTAGATTTTTGAAAGCGCCGTTAAGTTATCACACGGAATCTTGCGCCAGTTTGTGGAGAATTTAGGGTTTCCGGGAACCATCGCTACGCATCGTAATGACGAATTGACGACAGGCTGAATTTTACTTAGATCAAGTGGAGGTATTGGTTTTACGGGAAGGACGTTGTGAAAAACAGCAAAAGGGTAATACCAATCAGAAACTGTTAATGGGCTGCCGTCTTCCCAACGATATGATCCTTCCTATAATGACAACAGAAATACAATTATTACTTACTTGTATCGTATATTTTTACTTTTCAGCAAAGAAATGATAAAATAAATGAAGCAGCCTTGACTTGTAGAGAAAGTGGAAAGTAAGGAGGAGGCACAACTTTGTCACTGTTCACATTCTCTTTTCCTACAGAAATAATAACTTAGATAGTTTATGAACAGAAGGCTTTTTTCGCATTGTTCTTCCGCTTGTTATTCCGATCATTCAATATTTTGTATAGATTTACTGTATTTCAGTCACTCAGTAAGAGTGGTGTTAGTAGTGCGAACATGAAAGGTTACTATCAAATATTATTAATATTAAATTCATATCTATTAATGCAGGAGAATTCACATCGGACATTCTTCTCAGTGAAAACGACAGAATTGTGTCAGAGCCAGCTGAATTCTGTAACATATTCAACGACTATTTTATTAATGTTGCAAAATACCTCGACCGTGGCGGTTCAAATATAAAGCCATCACATCCAAGTGTCATCAAAATTAAAGAAAAATGTAATAGACAGGTTAACAACATCCAATTTAAACATATTGATTAACAGGAAGTTAGAGACAAAATAAATAAACTAAATGTGAAGCAACTGGTCATGACAATATTCAAATAAAATTACTCAAAGCTGGCTGTGGCCTCGTTGCTGCCCCTATATCCTGTAAGTGTACTACCTAGTCTCTCAAACATATTTGAAAGTACTCTTGCAGATCAGCTACAGGTACATTTTAATAAACTTTTAAATCCTGTAGTGCCAGCCTTTAGTTGCAACTCGGAACTAATGAAGGCAGTAAACGACTGGAAAAAAGCAATTGATAAAGGTGAAATTGCTGGTATCATAGCTTTGGATTTATCCAAAGCGTTTGATTGTATGCCTCATCCACTACTCTTATCCAAGCTAACGGCCTATGGCGTATGTGACTCTTCTGTTGCGCTACTTGAGAGTTATTTAAGCAACAGGAAGCAGAGAGTAAAACTAGATGCTAATTTTAGTCCATGGGGTGATATCACTAAAGGGGGCCCCCAGGGGTCTATTAAGGGGCCCATTATATTCAATATTTGTATAAATGATTTGTTTTCTTTTTTAACTGAATGTAATGTGAACAATTACGCAGGTAATAATACTCTATCCGTTACTTCAAATAATCTGGAAAGTATTGTTAAAACTCTAGAAAAAGAGTTGTCTGTAGCTATACAGTGGTTTAAAAATAATGGAATGGTAGCAAATTCCAGGCCTGCTTTTTAACATCAAAACAAAATATAACTGAACAATTAGTTGTTGATGGCGTACATACTGATTCGAAAGACCATTGCAATATTTTAGAAATACATTTAGATAACCACTTAACTTTTAATCGTCATTTTTTTATATTTGTAAAAAGTCGGCCAGACAACTCAATGTCCCTAAACGTCTTAGTAAGTTTTTAGATTTTGAAAGCCGTATTGCATTTTTAAAAGTTTCATATTGTCAAATTTTAATTATTGTCCTGTTATATGGCATCTTACCAGCATGGGCAATGCTAGGAAAATGGAGAAACGTCAAGAAAGGGCACTTTGGTTTGTTTTTAGAAATTGTACTTGTTCTTACAAAGAACTTTTGAAAAAAGCTGACTTACCTTCTCTACATTTAGGACGTACAAGAGTTTTAGAAACTGAATTTTTTAAAGCACTGCACGGTATATCCCCCTCTTATGTAAAGGACATGTTTATCTTAACAGAATGTACAAATGGCTTAAGAAATTATTCTATTAAACTGGTCCTACCTCACGTAAAATCCGAGCTACACGGGAGAAGCAGTATTGGCTATCTCGGAGCAAAAATCTGGAACGACCTCCCCCCTGCTCAACATCGCAATGCTCCTGATTTAACAATATTTAAACGTCTTATAAAGCAATGGGATGGACCCAGCTGTTCATGTAGTTTGTGTTTTATGAACGTTTAACTAAAACCATTTTAGAATGTATATGTAATGTATCGTTTGTATTGATATGTGTGTGTATTTTTAAGCATTCTATATGTTGTATATACATGTATAGAATACATGTTTATATGCTTAAATATTTTGTGTGTCTTATGTATTTTATGTGTTGTGTGCATTGTATATACTTACATGATGTTGGTTCTTTTTATTATTATTATTATTATTATTATTATTATTATATATGTGTCGGATCAATAGCTTTTAGCTAATATTTTCTTACTTTGTAACTAATATTCCGACTTTAAATAAAATTTGAAACTGAAACTGATGAGCTTTCGTATTCAAAGCTGCTTTTCGGGTTTAAAGTGAAAAATAAAACGACTATGCCTTTAATAACTAACAATGATTAAAAGAGTTAGTTCTGGAAGGTTAAGAGACCAATGCATTTGCATTAATCAAATGCTGATTACAGCTCAAGGGGTATATTGCTTGCAGGTAGGCATAATAGTACTTGAATTGACTTAGAAAACCCATGCCTCTTCCGAGTCCTTTCTCTATGCTATTATGCTATATATATACAACAATATTGTGACATATTTAAGTCTTTCGTTGTTGATATACACGTGTACAAGTAAGTTAAACTTTTATTAAAAATAGAGACCAAAAGTAGTTATCCGTGTTCCTTTCGCGTTTCGTATTTAAGGGTTGAGGGCCTAGACTCTGGATCGTTTGTCTTATATTGGAAACAAAATCTTCAAGGTTTAAAATAATATTTCTCGATTACCCTATCAGCGGAATATTTCAGAACTCTCGCGGAATGAGAGATGACAAGTTTTGAAAAATGTAACCATGTTTACATAACGTGTTATGGATTCTTTCAGTAATTGTTTATGGGATATTTCACGTTATTTGTTCGGAATGCTAGAAGGCATTTTCCAGAGTGTAGCCATGCTGCTGTTTGTTTTAATCCGTTTTGAAAGGCTATGGTCAGATTATCACTGTAAACTGTAACAAATTTGAAGTACCGGTACCTGTAGATTACAAGGATTAGTTTTGTTTCAGTAGTACACAAGAAGACCAATGACACTAACAGATAATTTCACACATCTAAGAACTCAAATTAAATACCTTAGCGTCCTTTATTTCACACATCTAAGAACTCAAATTAAATACCTTAGCGTCCTTGTCTCATCAAAACTGATATAGTTATGGGGGATATTTTCGTTGTTGCTGTTTTGTGGTATTGATTGATTGGTGTTTAACGCCGTGATCAATGGTATTTCACTTATGTGGCGGCGCTGTATTCCAACAGAAGACCGCATGCAACTCTTTACACAACTATACAATGCATAGTCACTTTATTCCCATTTGCTGTTGGAAATAAAAATTTCCTCCAGTGCTAATTGTGACAGGATGAATATAATCTGGAACTGTTTTGTGGTAAGAATGCGGGATAAGATGGTCTTTGTCATTGTTTTTCAATCATTTTATTCGCCATTTTGATTTAATTATCTTTCTTCTTTCTGTGAGTTTCACTAAACGTGAAAAGTTTAAGACAGAATTTATACGCATACAGACACCTTATCTCTATTAATGAGTTACTGATAACAAATTCGTCACTAACATCAGACATTTTTTATTACAGTTAATCTTCGAGCAACTTATGAATCCATACACTTTTTTGCATGTGTATACAGATACCTCTAAGTGTATAGAAACAAACCGTACCGGTGTAGTATTCTGTGTGCCAGAATTGAAAGTCTTCTCTGCTAAGATAATCTCCGATTGGTTGTCCGTATTTACAGGAGATCTAACAGGAAGTCGGAAGTATTCATATATAGACTTTTGTCTGGTCATTTCCCAGTGAACGTTTATCTCCGTGTTTTCTTTTAAATCAATTCGTCAGTATGTTTTGCAATCTTCAACCTATCTAACCGGAAGTCGGAAGTATTGATATATAGACTTTTGTCTGGTCACTTCCCAGTGAACGTTTATCTCTTTCGGTTCAACCTTCACCCTGGTGGGAGCTGTGAGGGTTGTCGTGTACCAGACACAATAAATCGTTATATGTTACATTGTAGGACTTCGCGAACAAATGTTTATCAAGCTACGACTTGTGGGAGTGTCCCAGCCTACCCTGGGGAAACTGCTTAATCCAGAAAAGAATAGGTTCTAACTTTTTCGAGCAATTGCAAAATACATTTTGCGGACCAAAAAAACATGTTAGACTCTCCTTTAATGGTGTAGCAATATAGTTGTAATGATATAGCATTAGACGTAACGTCATGGTGCGAATAGCCCTGTGAGGCTGTATGTGCCGTCAAACAAACATACAAACACTCCAAAATCCCGATGACTTTACAATGAGTAGAATGGCTCCAGGTCTTATCGCTCAAGGTGTAGATACATTTGTCATGAATATAAATTGTGGATAATACTCACACATATGTAGATCGGCTATACTCAGTTTGAGAACAAATATGAATGGAATGTTATGAACTTTCTCAACGAATATACGCCAGCATATTAAGCCACCATTCTTCGGAAAGTTACAAGTCCAATGCATGAGCATGAATCAAAAGCTCATTATGGCTCACAGGGTATATTGCATGTAGGTAATAATATTACTTGTATTGGCTTAGAAAACCCATGCCACTTATGAGTCCTTTTTCTATGACAATATTGTTTGTTTCAATCGGGTTTCTGAGTTTCTCTGGTTGATGACGGCTGTCTGTAGGTTTAGATAGTTAGTGATATTCCTGATGTCCAATGTTTGTCCGTTAAAACGCTATATCCAGGTTTGGCCGGTTTCCCCAATGTAGACATTTGTAAGATACCTGATCCATGATAATAGCATAGAACTAGTACTCAACAGTGTCATGGGTTTTCGGAGCCGATACAAAAACTAACATACCCACCTCCATGAAATACACCCAGTGAGCTGTAATCAGCAGTTGATTCATGCTCAATCATTGCTCATTAACCTTCCAGAACCATTTTTTAAAAATCACTGTACGTTCATAAATGCGTGGTAATTTCATTTCTACTTTGGGCCTTAAGAGGCAGTCTTGGCTGCGGAAGCTGGCCACGTGGTTAAAATAATGGATAGCCTACAAAGGGCCATCCTCTCAATTAGTCTCTGTCCTCATATCAAACGATAGTAATACATACCATTGACAAACAAAATAAATTACCTGCAATGCATCACTTAAGCCAATAAAGATCAATCCTCTGCCGTTTCCGTAAAATTCCTTCTCCCACAATCCTTCAAGACAGCTTTTGACGAAATTGAGCTCGTCTTCAGAGTTTATACTCACCAAATACCCACCAATAATTTGACACTGCTGTTGTGCGGATCGCCACGCAGGCGGATCTGTTGGAATAAGTAAGCTATAGCAGTGTCCATTATACATAACGCATTGAGATTTGTCCAATGTTTGGTTGGAAAACAGAGGTAAAGAGTGCCTATTAACGCTTTCTTGTGAGAAACGTAGAATTAAATGATCTAGATGTGCGGTTGAAATCTGTAATTCCGCTACTGGCAAAGATTGGTAAACAAACGTCCGCATTTTACCAAATTTGCGATAAGAAATAATAGTGGTAACGTCTTCTCTAGTGTCGTTATACACTTCTGAAATTATCGTCATCATTTTGTCTTGACTTCCATCCGCCCCATTCATAAGCTGCAGTTTAACCAGCCAGAAATAACTGGTTCGATTTATATTGTTTGGTCCAATTAGTCTCAATCGGCAATTGCCAAATGTAAAGGAATGACCAATAATTCCACAAGAAAGAGTAATTCGATTTTCGCTATGATCTAAACAGAAGACATCCTGACATAGCCGGTCGGATACTGGCCCTAACTCAACGATAATAAACTCTTTTGTCCAACCAGATACTGTTTTTATAAACTCATCTATTCCAGTCATTTCTTCTGTTGAGACATGATAATTGGTACAGCTCTCGGTAAGTTGATATTTTGATCCATCAAGACTGGAAATAAAATCAGTTTTTTGTCTAAAGCCAAACTGACGACAGATACGATATATAAAATGTCCGGTCAAGGCGATTGTTATTTTTGTTATACCAGTTTTTTCAAGGAGAAGATGTACCACAATGCAATCGTCCTTCGTTTCATTATAGAATATTTGGATATATCCTTTGTCTCCGCTTATGTTTGAACGGAGAATAAAGTTATCATCACTAAGAACTCTTGAAGACTTAAGCGTTGTTTCTGTTACTTGATATCCTCTACAATGTGCGTCCGTCGTCCACAAATAGAATGACTGTTCATCAAACTGATAGTCATATAACACAACGTAAGCTACTGATGTAGATACAACCATTTTGCGGAGAATTTCTCCCGTGTAGTCTTCACCAATATCGCAGAAAGGGCCTATCATATTGTCAAAAGTGACAGTTCCGTCGTAAAAAGCTACTCCATTTAATTCACAATCGTTTGTGTTTCCAAATTTCCGAAAATCAGTGATTAAATAGTTAATGTTAAAACGAGCATATCGATTCAGCGGAACTATCAGCCCAACGTACCTTATGTTTTGCAAGGTGTTCTGTGATTGTTTCACTAACTCAAAGTCACCGGCAAATATTAGGCCAGTGTTTTGTTCATTGATATGGATAGACGACTCAAACGATAGATTTGTCCCTGGAGTGATATTTACCGAATTTAAATCCATGTAAACAGTCAGATAGAAACCATTAGAGTAGTATACGTCGTGAGCAGTGTTTGCCGCAAAGAGGCTAGGATAATGCAGCCCAGGCCCATCATACATCTTCACCCATCCGCCAGGTACATTGTGACCTATCCTGACATTTATCTTAAAACCCGGATGAGTCCTGATTTTCCATGTCACTAGAGATGCTGTATCAAACAATACAGACAGCAAATATCTTGCTTCAGATGATTGAGTGGCTTTCAACGCATACATCACATGATTGACCTCGCGTATGTTTGTATAACCGTATTTTATTCGAAATCCCGTGCTGCTGTCGACTCCGTCTGTTATGAATCGAATCTGAACGAAGCTTGCGTTTGTTTTTAAAGTCCAAGGTTTATATCGTCCACACAAGCTTCCCAACTGTCTGGAAACAGATTGGTTTGTAGGAGATAATTCCCACACTTCCATTCGATCATGAGGACAAACCGGTCCAGAATATTCTATATCAAAGTGCTCAAACTCTAGAAAAACGTTATAACCAGTATATTCCGGAATGTCCCAAGAACAGTTTAACAAGGCCGGGTAAATGTCTTCATCCGCAATGACCGATGAGCTAAATAAAAAC
>JAVFBZ010214318.1:0-12882 GCA_032466195.1 Katharina tunicata
GTACAGTAAATTTTCAGGTTAACTGCCTAGCCACCTTGCTAGTGGTGGCATTGGCTTAGTTAATCTACACTGGGTAGTCGGTCCTGTAGGGAGCTTATCTCTCTTCCTTCTTTACATGAATAACTAAATGAAGTCTCTTGGTTGGTCTTGTGGGGAGCTTATGTCTCTCTTTCTTCTGAACATAAATAAATAAGGATAGTCTCCTAGGAAATATTAAGGCATTCAAAACTCAATGAAATCTTGTTACTTCATTAATCCGAACTGCTAAGCTTATCTACAGCGACAAAATAATTGATACCATCATACCTGGAGAAGTTAGCGATACATTTTGATGGAAACCCTTTCAAAACTGTCTCAGAAACTCCAATGCCAACTTCTCGCAATTGCCTTCAACGTTGAATAGACAAAAGGAATATATACACGATGTTAAAGCAAAAGCTAATCTTACCAATGATTACTTCGCTTCAATTTGCTCTAAAGTTGTTCACGAAGACACTGATTTGATATTGCTTCATGTGTGACACACATAATAAGATATACTTTCCAATAGAGGGGTGAGGAAGTATATGATGAAAGTTACATTCCGTTTAGAAAGAGTGAATGATATTTACAGAATAGCATGGATCCTTCTCATATTGCTGATATTGTTCAATTCCTTTGTCAAAATCTATGTGGCGAAAATTTATGTGACAAAAGGCGGTCTCGTAAGGCTGGTAGGTATCATTTTACAATTTGTAAAACTAACTTACGAGAATATTCATAAAATACATATTATAACTAAAGAAAATAACTTTTGGTGATGTTAAGTTTGTGTATACTTTCATGTTTTCTTTACTATCTATTTTGTACGAAGTTTTGAATTCCCTTTATAAATTAAGCGCTTAATATACAATTTTTTAAAAACCTTTTTTTCCCCAGGGCTTACATTTATCGTCATTGCAGTCCTGTCCGATTGTATAAGGCGTGAAGAATTGACTGACCTGGTTAAACGGACCAAGTGAGTGTTACTTGTTTTTATTGTATCTATTGCTCAAACGTTTTCTGTTATTTAAGACGAATAGGTCTTGTGTACTTAATCATAGATTTAGCTTGTAAAACAATCATGTTTGCATTTGTTGGCCAGTAACTTATAGTAACTGTTTCTTTAACACATCATGTATTCATAGCTGTTCCCACTCTGATCAACGGAGTACAAATGCATTTATTTAAGATGTAAATCTGCACATGAACATATATATTATGACCACACTTTGGTGTTGGTTCTTATACAATTTTCAACTTTTCAAATCAATGCCATCTTGAAGATTTACCAGAATAAACTCTTGTTTCTAGAAAGCTTTGTATGTTGTTCAATTGACAGGAAATTTGTCCTGTATTTGTCTTTAAATTTGTTATGTTAATTGTTATATACATCTTTGCTATATTTGATGCTGCTGCCGCGATGCTTTCTTGGATCTGGATTCTTTTCTCGACGTATATTTAAACATTTTTAACTTTTCCAGTAATGTTTCATATCCCATGTATTTCTGGAAGCTCTAGTGATGTAAGATGTAAACTGTGTCTGGAACTTTCTATATATGATGTAAATTTTCTTGAATGTTCCATGATACTATATAAACCCCTGGAAATGAAGTATATTCATAGTATGTTCCTTTAGTAGTTTGAAAGTGTTTCGAGTTCAGTTTTAGTAGTATTCCATTGTGGATTTTTTGTATAGCTGCAGTATTCACCTTTGATGCTTTGTGCCTTTCCCTGTCTACACAACATTTGATTACCATTTCCCATGAGGAAATTGGATACACGTAAACGTACATTTCGTACTTGAGATTGTATGTACTTTAACGAGATACTATTCACTAGAATGAATTTATCAATAACGACTTTTTCTCCAATAGGCCATGTATTTTTGAAAGGCCGTGTTACTTTTTCTTCTCGTGACTGACGTTCTATGATGAGAGCCATCGCGAATAAATTATGTTTTGTTTGTGTGTGTAATGTTGTGTTAAATACTTAAAAGCAGCATATTCCTTTCGTGAAATAATTGATGCAAATTTCATGAAATATATATCATTCATATAACTTCAAAATTTTATTATTATATTGACCGCGTATACCGTATAAATCGGTTTCTAAAATGTCCACATTCTCTGAATATTGTAACGAATGCACATCCTTTTTGATAAATAAAATAAAATCATAAAACCTAAAACCAAACATTATCAAATAGGAAGTTATAGATTGGTTAGGCTGAAGCATGATTAATAATTTAACATTTATATATAAATTTAATTGTATTAAACTTGTCATGATACACAAAAAGATGTTCATGAATAAATGTTCCGCGCAATACGATCATGCACAATAATTTGATAACATATTTCATCATACTTTTATTTGGTGAGAACCTGTTAACCATAACAATCTGTTACAGTGATAACACAAATATTCTCCTGTGATAACAAAAATGTAAACGTTCAAATTTTAAACTTCAAATTGACCTTGGCATTTGTGTTTTGCCAGGTTTTGAGACATGAATCCAGTCCGGTAATGATGTTAATCTGATCTTATATTAACTATGTCATGTCTTGAAGATTGAAGGAAATGCGTGTGTTTTTTTTTTTTGTAATATACAATTTGATAACAGGATAAGAAATTAATAACAACTAACAACGACAATTATTGAGTACCAGCATACCACGCAATCATCATGCACGTGAGAGTCATTGTGTATTGGAACGGTTCATGCCGCTAACGCCAACATTCTGCTAACGTATACGAAAATATGAAAAAATGGAGTATGCGTCAGCGGAATAGTGAAGCTCATACACATATGGATTATAAGGTATTAACTAACAGGTATCCTCATAACTCACCGCATATGGTATTTACTGAGAAAAAAAAAAGAAGAAAAACAAATAATGATACAGTATGTGACTTTTTCAGTTTGTTTATTATCATTATCCCGTAAGAAGAAGGTTCAAGTGTGTTTGACAGTTTGATTGAATTGATAAAGATAAAAACGAAAAATCAGTATTTAATGAGTTTTACATTATTTCTTATAAGTTTTGAATATATTACCAGTATTACGCATCTCTTATCTGTAAATGTGAAATGTCTGGTTTATAAATAGCATAGTTACCGTTTCACAGAGTTGTTGGTAAGTCACTAGACTAAATATTAAATCTACTTATTGGTGACCAGATACTTTCCCAAAATATTGGTGTCTAAAGAGGACACTTACCGTATTTTGAAAAACGTTTATAATGCCAGAATGCTTAATATTGAATATATTGCGTGATTCTCGAATGAGTGTTGCTACACCCGGTTACTAAATTGCTCAAGCCGCTTCTAATTATATTAGAATATCTGTCATATTTAACAGATAAAATTGGTTTCTAAAAATTATAAATATTAAATATTTGTTTTAGTGTTGACACACCCCGTTAAATAGCAAAAGTCAATGTTAATTAGATTAGAATATATGTGAAATATAGCAGATAAACTTTGCTAATCCCAACAATTCTTAATATTGAATATTTTTCTTACTTTTGATAAGCCAGGCTACTAAATAGTACAAACCATTGCTAATTAAATTAGAATTTCAATGATATTTAGCTGATACAATTTTATAGTGGCAGATTGCTCGATAAATAATATAGTGCGTGAGTTTCGGTTACTGAATTACTCAAACCGCTGTTTATTAGATAAGAATATCAATGACATTTAGCAGATACACGTTTATAATCTCAGAATGTTCAATATTAAATATATTGCATGATTCTCAGATAAATTTTGATACTAAATAGAACAAGCCATTGGTATAATTTGATAATAATATAAAGTATATTTAGAAGATAAACTTGTATAACCTCAGAATGCTAAATATTAAATATATTGTCTCAAACTCGGATAAGTTTTGACACACCCGGTTACTAAATAGCACAACCCAATGATATTTAGATAAGAATATCTGTTATATTTAGCAGATAAACTTTGATCATTTCAAAGAGCTAAATATTGTACGTCAATTTCGATGATATTTAACCGTTGCTAGTGTGTTTCTAAATACATGCTACACAATCTAATATACATATATTGAATATATATGTAAATAACGTCTATTTAGACGAGATTTAGCAAGTGCCGGCTATTTTGTTTTTAAATATGTGCTACAACAATATTAGCCTTTTGCGCACCTTAATGATTTGTTTTGTAGTTTTTGACAATTACTGTGTTTGGCATTTTTCAACCTTTGGAGTTGGAAGGGTTCCAGTTGTTATATCCTGTAATTTAGTGAATAAAAAGGGGGAAAGTAAGTCAGATTTTAACCCAAGCAAGTGTTAGGCTGTGTGTGTTGTTAGGCAGTTCTTGAACTGGTCAAACCAGTACAGTAACTGTTCAGGTCACATAACCAACATCCGCCTAGACAGCTTGCTACTGGTGGCATTGACTTAGTTAATCTACACAGGGTAGAGCGTTGAACTAGCTGTTGAACATATGACCACAAGAGTCATATAAATTTTATTTGAACTCTTAAGCTTATACAGCTCATCGAGCAACATTAACAAAACATACAATATAGTGACATGATGGCGGACACAGTATCACGATTTACAAGAGAATAACAAAAGATACAATAAGCTGTACTCACAAGTCAGTTGAGGAGAGAAAGACGTATCCTTTCAAAAGATAAATATAGGAAACGCCCAAGCTTTCTTAACTGGTTGACGTTTTCACAGCAAGTAGCTGTACTTGGATTTTTATAATAACTTTTTGATGTTCAATTTTCTTACGTCATCATCAAGAGGACATTCCAATATAAAATGATATTCGTCTTCAACTTTTCTCAAATTACAGAATAAACATAATCTTTCGGACAATGGTTTATTTATGTATCTTCCTCTTTCGACTTCTAACTGATGGGAACTGGTTCTTATCTGACAGATACATTTTCTTGCTGTAAATGATAAATTCTTTTGGAGATAAAACTGGACAGTAAAAATATCTACTACATATTTACATAACATACACTTTGGCCTGGAAAATAATTCAAATTTTAAGTTGGATATGTAATTATCTTTCAGAGTCTGCCCAAACATTAAAATGAATTGTTTTTCATTTTGCACAAATTGTAGGGAGCTTATCTCTTCCTTCTTTACATGAATAATTAAATGAAGTCTCTTGGTCGGTCTTGTGGGAGCTTATGTCTCTCTTTCTTCTTAACATGAATAAATAAGGATAGTCTCCTAGAAAATATTAAGGCATTCAAAACTCAATGAAATTTTGTTACTTCATTAATCCGAACTGCTAAGCGTATCTACAGCGACAAAATAATTGATGCCATCATACCTGGAGAAGTTAGCAAGACATTTTAATGGAAAACCTTTCAAAACTCTCTCAGAAACTCCAATGCCAACTTCTCGCAATTGCCTTCAACGTCGAATAGGCAAAAGGAATATATACACGATGTTAAAGCAAAGGCTAATCTTATCAATGATTACTTCGTTTCTATTTGCTCTAAAGTTGTTCACGAAGACGCTGATTAAATATTCCTTCATGTGTGACACACATAATAAGATATACTTTCCAGTAGAGGGGTGAGGAAGTATATGAGGAAAGTTACATTCCGTTTAGAAAGAGTGAATGATATTTACAGAATAGCATGGACCCTTCTCATATTGCTCATATGGTTCAATTCCTTAGTCAAAATCTATGTGGCGAAAATTTATGTGACAAAAGGCGGTCTCGTAAGGCTGGTAGGTCTCATTTTACTATTTGTACAACTAACTTACGAGAATATTCATAAAATACATATTATAACTAAAGAAAATAACTTTTGGTGATGTCAATTTGGTGAATACTTTCACGCTTTCTTTACTATCTATTTTGTACGAAGTTTTGAGTTCCCCTTATAAACTAAGCGCTTAATATACAACTTTTTAAAAATCTTATCGCCACTACAGTCCTGTAACGTTTAATACTCAATAAAAAACGGCCTAAACTTTTGTAATATTATATTTTTATCAAGAGTAACCACACTGGAACAGGGATATCGACTAATTAAAGCCGACACATAATCTCTTGTTTCTAGATAGACTTGAATTTCGTTCGAGTTGTTCTGGATAACCTATAGGTACATCTCGAGAAAAGGCAATATATGTAAAATGTATATTGTGAAGGTAAATATGTGGCGAATATGTAACACACATAGATATTAGGTATGGGCGATAATAAGCACAACTTAAAAAATGTATCGTTTAGAGTTAGCAGTAAACCCCTTAGACTACCAAATAAAGGTGAGGGCAGTTAAGGTTATCTAAAACAGGGAGTTTCGTCTGAACCAAGAGGTCCTTGACAGATTTGTTCTTCTTGTACGCTATGATAATTCTCTGTGATAGAGGCTTAATCAATTTAGGTACAAGGTTTTGATATTCCTTTATTAGGAGACTTGCAAACCGAGCGCTAGGTTGGTCATATTGTAATACAAAGGAAATAATGTCTACCCTGGAGCCTTAACCGGGTTCAAGGCTGAAACCAAATGGATGCAAAGTTTGAGGTGTTTTAATCCAATGAGCTTATCTCTCCAAGATTTTCCGTTTGGTTTCCTCTTCAAAATGACCTATGACCGAATGACCAGGAAGGGAGAAATGTTCACCTATTGGGGGAGGTAATCAGCCTTAATCTGATTGAACTCAAATGATTGTTGGCTCTAAACTTAAGAGGATATTTGGTTTCTCAAACATACTGTTTCAGTCACTTTGTAGAAATGATGAGGTGAACCACATTGTCCGAATCACAGTTTAAAACATCTGCCAAATGATAGACATTTTTAGTTTGTTCCCCGACGAAGAAAACCCTCTCTGGTATTTAATAGTCTAGCTTACATCTAGTCTTCATACATTTGGAAGACCCGCTTGAGAATATTACAGGTACTGATTCGGTAGATTGCCCTACATTATAACTGTTCAGTTTTCTGAGGGTTTCAGATTTAATATTGCGAAGAAGTCGCGTAGCATATCCTTTGGGAATCAACGCCTTTAAGAGAACAGAACATGCCTCGTTGAAGGAAGCGAGGGTGCTACTATTCCAATGAAACCATATTGTTTGGGATTTAATAATTCCCTCTTAAGGTGTCCGGCGGATGAAAGAATTACCATGGAGTAGTTGATGGGTATCCGTAGGTTTAAAGAATACCCTATAACCTAACATCCCTGTAACAGCAAGATTGACACCTTTGTAGTTTGTAACATCCAACAAATGTACACTAGACAGGCTGATAGTAGCTTGAATTTGAATATTTGGATCATGTTGGTTTGAAGTAGAGATAAAGACATTTAGGGCATCTCTAGAATGCTGCAAAAGGATAAATATATCATCCAAATATCTAAGGTACAATAGGGGCTGTTTACCACACTTTCCAAGGGCTTCATGTTCCCACTCTGACATAAAAATAGAAGCAAAATTGGGACTGAATCTTTTGCCCATAAAAACAGTTTTTGTATTTGCTGGTATATTCGTCGATTGAATTCGAAATCATTACATTTCAAACTCAGTTCCAACAGTTTCAGGACCTCAATAGAGCGACGGCGTGAATCGCAATACCTATGGAAAGCATTTTCAACAGACTGAAGGCAAGCCTCAATATAGATATTGGTGTACATTGATTCTACGTCAAGGGTCACTAATATGACGTCTTTATGAACCTGAATTTCAGATAACTATTCAGAAAGTCATCAGTATTATTGATAAACTGGGGTACCTGTTGGCGATTGGTTTGAGGTGGTAACCGTCCCGCTATAATAGATAATCGCCTTGCCTAGTAGTGAGGATGTTTTGATCCTCTAAAGACAGGATTATGTCGTTGAAATTCATCCTGTTTTCCGGCCAAATAGGATTATCTAATGTTTTATAATTAACAAGATTACACAACTGGCACTCTGCCTCATTAATGTAATCTTGTCTAGCCAAAGTATTCGCGATAGCCAAATATATAACTGTATTTCTGAATCTTAAAATCTCTGTCAGAGTATTTCTTGGGGGATGGAACGAAGGAGAGGCCACGGTCAAGGAGGGACCTATCGGATGCCGTTAAGATGATATATTGACAGTTTCAGGACCTCAATAGAGCGACGGCGTGAATCGCAATACCTATGGATGATATATTGATAAGGGTTACACTATTTGTACCTAAGCCGAAACTGGGGTGGACATTACCTTTACCCAAATCTAGTTTAAACCAAAGGGTTTGAGCCAATGTTCGTTCAAGCAATTTGCTGTGTTTTCAGTCTAATGAATTTGATCCCGACAAACTCTAAATTTAGATGGATCCATTTGGGGAATTATGTTTAGCCTAGTCATGTTGGTAGCTGCAGAGTTTAGATCATTTAAGGTCGAAATGTCATTGGCTGGTAATTTTGATGATGATTGTACCTCTAGGAAATACAAAAGAGATTTGGAGAAAGTCTGTCTAATATTAGTCATCATGTTTCGCATTTTCGGCATTGGCCGTGTAGTTTTCTTATTGTTTATTCCGACATTTAATATAAGAATTTCAGGTTGAGGACCTTTATACTTAGCGAGTGTCCGAAAGGAATTGAATGTTGCCCCTGGAAAACATTCTACTTGGATATGATACAAATAAATATCATATTATGACTAATTGTCATTTACTGATTTTCATTATACGCTATGAAAAATAAGAGAAGTGTAGTACTATCATTACTGCAAAAGAAAGTTTTAATATCTTAAAACTATATTTTCTTGAAGAGTGGGTGTGTTACATACTTGCAAACTTTGTAACAACAGCGTTATATTGCTATTTGATGCATGTAGTGGTGTGATTCTTTCTGGATCATTGACCTATATTTAAACATTTCTAACTTGTCCAACAATGTTCACATCACACAGATATGTCTGGAAATAACGTAAGATGAAAACAGAGCTGACCTGAATTTTGCTTCTTGTGTATATTGATTTTATATGCAGAAAATTCTGGAATTTTAATGTTTATCAACTTTCATTCACCTGTTTACTTGTTTACATAAATTCTCTGTCTGGGACTTTCTATATATGATGTAATTTCCTTGAATGTTCCATGCTACTAATGGAATACCATTTTTTGTTTAGTATACTTTATACTTGTCCCAGGCGGCGTTCTTGTAATTGTATACCAGTGTTTATATCCCAACAAGTATCAATTTATTACATAATCTAAGAGGATTTCGTTATTATCCAGAACTACAAGGCCCACTATTTGTATTACTGGGCAACTTTATGAAACATAATTAGTAAATATTGTAAATATTTGTACATATAGTTTATTGTTAATATTAGTGATATCGTATTTCGTTCATTATAAATATTGATTAATAATTTTGCTGGTCTTTCATTTGTTTCTTTACGGTCAATTTCGTTAGTTTCTTTGTTGGGAATTGTATCGTAACACTCACATCCACGTATTCTATTTGTCGAGCCATTTTCTCCAACTTTATAGTCGTGACCTAACTTCTCGGGAACCAATCAGTGTTAACGTTTGGGGTTTAGACTGGATTCTGCTATTACAGTCATTTGATCGCACAGTCTGGAATACCGCCCTCTGGTGGCAATTGCGGGTCTTGTTTAAGCAGTGGCTATACAGGTATGTAGTAAATGTAGTATCAACAGCCGCTGTGTAGGAGCGTAAAGGTCCGGGCGTTTTTAATTTGTCTTTAGCTGGTATGATGTAAGATTGCTGTGCAGTATTAAAAAAAAAATAATAAAAAGATAAAAAGATAATATCCCTCCAGTGCTGATAATATGAGTGATAATGAGTGACAATATGAATGTACGCTTCACACATACTATACAGAGCGCACCTTTCAGAATACTTATGCAAGGTACATCCATCAAGCTGGAACCAGGGGTTGGTTGAGTTGTAGAGTCTGGCCTCCCTCAATATTCTGTCGCAGGTGCCGTCATCCTCACGTCTCTGATGGGAGAAAGGGGTCGATCCGATCACCAACTGATTGGAGACTGGGGTCCATCTGATCATCATCTTGTGAGCAGCTGAAAATGGGAAAAAAAAAACAGATTATTGGCAAACTTTTTATTTGCTTGATGTTTAGCGTCTCACAGAAGAATATTTCACTGAAGACGAAACATCAGCCAATTTGATGGAAACCGAGAGGACACCTCGTAAATATAACCCCGCCATCTTTTACTGGCGCAACATGTTAGTCGTAACACATGTTAAACTGAAAAACAGAAAGTATTCATGCAGGTATGACAAAGGTTTGATGTCTTATAAGAGGAAAGGAGTGTGCCCAGAAAGAATATGTCAAGCATGGAAAATTAAAAAATTCTGAGTTTTATAAAAGATTTTGATATCTTCGGGCAAATGTAAAAAATGCTCAGTCTTGTAAATATTTTATAAAACATTTAATATTTTATAAACATTTATAACCCATAAATTTTCCTCAGCTCAGTAAAACATGAGGGAGCAGTGAAACTGCAGCACTCCACAGCCTAAAGATGTTTTAAGCCAGGGAGATTGAACAGTTGCAAAGTCTTGGTTACAACATAGGTTTTACATGTACAAGTTGATGTGTGGAGAGTTGTTTTAGAATGGTTTCATATTGCTATAGATGTATTATTTTAAGTTGACATCTTATTTCTGTATTAAACAGTACCATTTTAAATATATTCACACTTGTGTTGTGTTTTAACATATTATACACGTACATGTGTAGTATAATTAATACACTGTATTGCTCTGTGGAAATAGAGAATAAAGATGGTGTGAGTTTATTAAATTACATTTTCATTTGAATGAAATATAATACTTCTTGTTTTTCATTTCAAAATCATAATGTAAGTTTTTTTACAGGCTTTCTGTTTTGAGGCGTGGATCACTAATGCAATATACTGAAATGCAACATAATGAAATTGCAATTCATGTTGTTAAAAACGATTGAAGCATTGTTCAAGGGAATATTTTGTGCATGTCTGTAGTCTGGCCTGTAGTAACAAACACCCGATGGCAGCCGTCAGTTGCCGCGAATGCTGCGCCCTGCTACGATTCAAAACCATGCAGCCGTTTGCGTCTGAATAATGCGGTTGTAAACTTAAACGATCCCGGTTTCTTCGCCAACTTTGGTATATAAAATAAATAATAATAATATCTTGGGCACCTCCTGAATGAACATCGTTGTTGTTTCAATGTCCCAATCACATGTAAACCAGATTGATTTCAGGATGTACACAATTTAAAGTAACTGCATTAGTCATTCTTTGCAGGCTTATTGTATACCACGCCGTTGTCGGTAAAATTTGAAAAATTTTTAAACGCTCGAATATATCCACTTAGTTGAATTGAAAAAAAAAAGGTATTTAACAATTGTAGACAGTCTTTCTTTAGTCATTTTAAACCACACAGAAAATTAACTTATTGTGTTGTATGACTATCCTTGACCAAGTAAAATATTTTTCGGACCGGTAAATTTTGTGAGTAACGTAGATTTTAAATATCGGTTAGGAAAATCGAGCGTGTTGACATGTGACAAGTGCGCCAAGATAACTAGGTGATCTAAAAACAACAACTGCATTTCTGAACCAAATTCCGCGCGTGAATTAAAGTTATGGAGTTGACACAATCAATATGAAAAATGATCCTACATTATTCGTTCTACATCACTATTTATTTGTAGATAACAAAAAAAAACTAAATTTTCCCCAAACGTGAAACTTACAGGGGCAAAACTTCAGTATACAGTGGTTACAGCTTGCAAATTTCAGCAAATTTACTGCGTTAGTTACATAGATATGGCTTGGAAACGAGACGGCACAGACACACATCCAGCCTCATCACCGACGACGACGATAGCATTACTCCTTAGCCAAAGGTGGAGGAGTAAAAAGACATCTGGCATTGATGAGTTCAGCTGGCAAGTGCGAGATAGTGGCTTCTACCTTACATATATCACACAACCCGGTTGGCCGAAGAATAAACCTATACAGATAAGCGTTTAGAGGAATTTATCCCGACTGGAGGGAAAAAAATAAGTTTGACAACGACGAGAAGGTAATACACCTTGAGGAGAGATGACGGTTGGGTTAAATCTGTGATAAATCCTTCCTTTTTCTGAAATATCCCAATCTCGTTTCCAGAGATTGAGAAAATTAAATCTAAAACCGTTGAAAACTTTCCAAAATGACAGTGGCAAATTAAGTGATTTTAAATGATAATGCCTGTTTTGTTAAGCCATTGGCTAGGAATCCACTCAAACATTACACCTACGTTCTGGTACAACAGTGAGGTACATAGATGTACAATGTGATTTCTAAATACAATCGATGGCTTTTTTGTACAGGATTTCTTGAAATAGAATTTAGATAGGACAAACATACAGAGAAAAACAATAGTCTGAAGTTTAAAAGTTTAAAGTAGCGATAGCTTAGTATTTGCAGCGGGTTCAGTTGTAAATATAGACGGGACGTCAGATACCAAAATCCAGCTCCGGACATGTTTGTCTCCCCACACGAATCTGTGATATATACCACATTGTGTGACGCAAGGCACAAGTTCGAACTAGGGGAGAAGACCTCCAATTGTTCACTTTCAACGTCTCGACAAACGTGTCATCTTGTTTAAGCGGCACTTAGAAGCTGAGTACATAACAAAAACATGCCTAAGACCGATTTTCAACTTCTGCGTATATTGATTCTAGAAAAAATCTTTTACCTAAATACTATATATTTCATCCGAATTCGATCAAAATGGCAGACTTATTTAAGTGCACATATATACCCATGGTAATTAAGTTAAGTAAATTCATTAAAATAGTAATTGATCAAACTCCTAATAGTTAGTATTATTTATATTGTTATTGTTCTTGTTAGTACAAA
>JAVFBZ010214329.1:0-12881 GCA_032466195.1 Katharina tunicata
TATACATACAGTAGAGGGCTAGTGTAATGAGTTTTCGGCGATTATTCTCTTTCGGCGATTATTCTCTAGATACAAGCATCTGTGATTGTATGCAAGTTGTAAGCGTCTATCTGATAGGTTAGATGTAATTGTAACAGGGGGAGTTGATAAGAAAAACTCTGATCACTTCGTTCACAGTTGACGCCACTTTAGATCCTGGTAATAATTGCTTGGTCCGTCAAGGACTGTAATGCACAGCGGCTCCGTAAGTTCTTGGTTAGTAAAAATGGCATCGGGCCAACATAATATTTACATATCAACTGAAGCTTAACAGTTGCCAACGTTCAGGCAGTATTCAATTCTAACTTAATTAACATTCTTCTTTTAATTAAAGAGACTAGCCAGAAGAGTAGTGGCACTTTTTCAATTGGTTCTCAACGTTAATTTTAATGTCCACATCAAAATGTGCAAATTATTAGCAATACAACTTAAGTTTTACAAACAGTTGGTGGACTTCACAAACAACCCGCTCCATCATATGATTGGTTCCAGGGAAACTAAGTACATTTTTTTGGAAACTGACAGGATTTGTGGAACGCGGATGCGGTTATCTGGATCTATGTATCATTTTCGTTCCAAACACATACAGCCTTACGACAAAAAAGTTTAAACCCGAAACCAGCTTTTATTTATCTTTTTTCTGGTCAGGACTATAAAATAAGAAAGACATAATTGTTATAGCAGTTCGTACTCCTGGCTTTATTTTGTAAATTATAAATTCGTGAAAACACAATATTTAAAATGGAACGTCTTTACACGTTGGTGTCTGTTTTGGATATATTAATACAAAAACGTTTAAAACGAAGCTGTTTATTATATGTGGTTATAGATCCATTTTAATTTCTATACTATTTTAAAAGCTTCTTCGGCTTTACATTTTTGCACAAAACTTTTTTATCTTTATCTAACTCGCTTCCGGGAGCAAAGTCCATTGACGACGGAACATACCGAAGAAATACGAGTTTGTCCGAGGCTCAAGCAGCATAAGCAGGAGAAATGACTGTCTCAGTTATTATGCAAGTCAGAAATCTCTAACTAAAGAATGTGTAATATGTAATATACCAGACTTCACGCAAGCATGCATATATATGGGACTATATATATATATCATCGTGCCAGTGTAGTTTTTCGTCCGAAATATATGTATGTAGGATTATACATAAATAGAGTAATGCTCATTATCGAATTACGTCGTGGGTTTTAAGAATGTTATTATTGTACAAATACATGAAATATGATACATTATTAATTGACTATCTCTTAATGGCCGAGTTTACTTTGCTATTGGCCCGGTTTATCAATATTGGCCTTGTTTCGATTTGGTTCGTTTTGTCCGCAAAATACAAGACAGTTAATAAATGAAATTGTCATTCATCAGGTTTTCCCATAATGCCCCTGTAACAGGTCCTCGGTATACATTACAGATCCAGCAAAGCAAATTGCAAATAAACTATAAATTATATGATTCTTATGTTTCAGAGGATCTCTTGGGAAACATATAGAAAATTAGTTTGTATGTGTAATAAGGTCACATGACACATTAAAGGCGACGAAGCCCAGCAATGGACAATGTAATGTATAGGAGCAAACATCCTCTTGATCTTTTGTACGAAATAAATGGACCATAATTATGTATTATAACCCCGCTACCCAAAGGACTCATTATTATTAAATGATACCACCAAAATACACAATACACTGGAATTTCTTCACTTCGTTACCCGTTCTAGAAATTTTGCATCTATCGACGAGAAATGCGGCATTTCTTTAAACCACATAAACCAACAAACCAATCAAACTATCGCATCATCGCGTCAACTGAGGTTCAAGACAGGGGGTGTTCAGCACACGTACAAAAATAACACAATTACGTGAATTAATACAATTCATTCATTGATATTACCCCATTAAAAGTCATGTCTCAAAAGGGAATTGGATAGTGGGAGTGGGAGTTAAAAACAGAAATACACAACTATTCGGGAGACACAAGTGTTTAGCACTGTGAGCTTTCTTTCGGTTTGAACTTTAATCCAACTGGTGAAATCCTTATATTTCAGTTATTATAAACGCTATGTACACAATCAAAGGAAATCAATAGTTACTGTGGACAGTTCAGGTATCACGAGGAGAGATTTTTATGAGAGAGTCGAATATGTGTTAGGTATGAAAGATGATTGCAAGAACTCGATGGCCGCAATGAACTTCCATAGTTAGGTAACTTCACTCAGTCGGATGTGCAAGATTGTCGCCCGATGGCAAGTGGGCCCCTGATGAAGTGTGCCCCCTTGACATTAGACAATAGGTTAAAATTCTAATGATCTTTTAATAGCATGAATATATAAGAGAAGTTCTTGTGAGAAACACATTTGTCCCGTAAGCCACACCCACGAGTGGTTTCTCCCTTAATAATAATTTTGAAGCAGGGTAGTTGGTGGGCCGAATTGTTGTGGAGTTATTGGAATCTATAGGGAAATATTTGGTCGCATTAGGAAATGATAGACTAACTGGGGAGTCCATGCGGTAAATTGGGATTAACAGGCTCCACATATGTACAGATTTTGGTATGGAATCCATTTTGTGTCTTTTGGGTAGAAAATTTTGAAACTTCATAGATATATGAGAGGGAAAGTTGGTGCTTTTCTTGCTTAGCACTTTTTGATTTTGGAGTTTGCAAACGATATTGTGAACTAGTTCTTTGATCTTGTACAGATTGATATGTTTAATTTCCTGGTAATGGATACCATTGTACAGCTGACTACACGCTTTACGTTTGTATTCTTCACGGTTCAAAATCAATTTTGTGTTTTGTGTGTCCGCTTTGGTGATAAAACCGTCAAATCTTTTGGATTTGATTTTATGTAAAGAGCGTTTTTACCCAGTGGTGAACAGTGTTAATCTTACTCAATCTTACTCACTCTCTTGTTGGCGCTGTTGTTGTTGTTGTTGTTGATGTAACACTTACTAAATGGACTATTTCTCTGTCAATAATGTTAGGATTGTTCTGAAAATTGGTCAATATATATATTTTACCATGGTTTTGTTAAAAAGCGAGTTCATAAATACACACAGCACAAATGTCAAGGCTTTGAGGCATATTTTAATAATACATGCTTCAAAGCCTACAGCTACATGATTCGTATTTGTTTAAACATGCACACAACACAAATGCTAATGTCTTGAGGTAGGCATTATTAACACATGCATCAACACCTCGACATTTGTGCCTGCAGCCACAGGATTCGTATTTGCTACAGGCGACGGGGTATGTCTCGCAGTGCGGAATTGTTAACGTAAGCGAAATTATTTTGTTTATATCTGACATAGGCCTATAACATTTTGTCGCATCTATAGGTAATCTTCAGTTGTATTCTCTGCAAATCGGTCAGTAGAGGCCGGAACAGTGTCCGTTAACATGACTGCAGAGTTTTCTCTCAATTATTTAAAATTACAAAAGATAATTTTAAAATTGAAGTAGGCCTATAACATTCTGTTTGGAGATCTACTGTATACTGCCAGCAATTTGTAGGCCTACATGCAGCCGGCCTGCCATGTGCACAGTAAATACTAAAAATATATACACTTTTTGTAAAACAAAATTAACTGCACCTTACTTTTTTTTTTTTTATTATTCGCTGTAAAATTAAATGCTATCACTGTTTGTCTCCTGGCAACCAATGTTTTAAGACCCAGCCCGCCACTGACTTTACTCCTTTATCACAGTTTGTGGGGTTTTTTTTCTGTCGCCAAGCTCCATTATATTATTGCTACTCTAAATCTAACACCAATAAAGCCAGCTTATATGCCTTAACAAGATTGCTTGAATTTATAGATATGATTGTCAAAACAAAAACAGCGGGGAATCAATGAGGTTTTTGAAGATGTATAATTATGCAAATGGAACGTTTATGGTTTATACATAAATATTCAGTACACGTTTTATAGACAGTGTTGAGGGAAATCCTTTTAGTTATATACTGCGCGGTTTGACTGTATCATATGCCCAGCTGATACAGACAATACATTCATACAGTGTTACAAAATCGATGGATATTATAGCTTAGGCGACTTCCCACACAGGTACATCTTGCGAAGGTTATCTACGTGCCACCACTAGTGCGGAAACAACTGGATGAAATGCATCAGAATTAAGTAAAAAATATCCATGTTCTTGCCTTTTTTCTTAGAATATAGCCTAATCTTACGTTTTTATTGTACATTTTTGAACGGTGCCGTTTTTGTACACAACCCAAATAATGCGTAACGTTTAAACGGATATCGTTTAGTGATATTACGGTAACTCATGACCAAACATAAATAATATAACTAAAAAAAAATAAAAAAATTATTATTCAACAGCAGTTTGAAATTGTCTGTTCATCTTCAAAACACTCCCTTCTCTTGAATACAATTTTACTATCGATAACTCTTAATACATATAAAACACCACAGATAACGAGTTTAATATATATTAAATTTGAAATTATATATATAAATAAAAAATATATGTATAGTTGTATTTGTATCGCTGTTTAGTTTTGTCGTGATACATATATAGGTGAAATAGCCTTGAGCACGGCGTAATACGCTAATCAATCATTTAATCGATATTTTACTTTACACACACATGTAATTAATTATGACAGCTTACATATGTCACTGTGACCTTCGCATATTCTGTACCAATAAAATAGCCTTTCTGTCTACTGACATATGAATTTGTTCACATTGTAAGGTAATATAGCTAAACTGTTGATTAAAGCTAGTTATATATAAGTCTAAAAAGAACTATGTAGGTAATAAAAAAAGATAAGTAGTGTAAAGATAACATAGACCCACATAAGCGGAATAATCAGTCTAATGAAACAAGAATTAGCTAGTCTCTCTTGCGCAAAAAATGTTTTCAGTTACATATAACTGCGATTGGCAGAAAGAAAAACGTTTTCTCAAGGACAAATATCAATGTTATATGTTATAGTTACATGCATACTCACTGTATAAGAATAGATGATTGGCGTTAAGTTAACACTTGTTAATTCCTTTGCATGTAAATCCTTCGAAAGTTCTAAAGTTGTTATCACTTATCAGTCGCTCAAGCCCACTATATAAATCCTAGATGTGTATATGAAACTTGACTTGACCTAGGTCGATGTTAGACTGGCAGTTCTCATAGATTGGTAGAAACACGTCTGTCTTGTCTTGAACTCTCTCGTCTATCCAGATGTGAAAGAAGGCTCAGTGGAAAGTCTTACCTATTCTCAACTCGCCCTAGGATAGTTAAGACAAACGCACAGAGCTATTTTGGGATTAGCTCTCCGGTATCTCGTTGACTCGTTACTCGCTACCTCGGAAAGGTATATGAACAAAAATGTATCTGCCATGCATAACGGACTACTTCAATGCCGATGTATATTCCGTTTTCCTGCGTTGAACATATGCAGCAGGTTAAATTTTAGCGCATTATTTGCTTTTTTCTAATCAGAACATACATGTAAGGTGCTTAAGGCATTCGATATTTGACATGATGTAAATGTATGATAACTTTGTCCAGGGCTTTAACGGCTCATTTTGTATTCATTCATCGGCCAAATATCGATAGGTTAAAGTCCTACACAGGACACATATGGGCGTAGTGCATTGTAACTGATATTCTGGTTAGTTTAATGTTTTATATCATAGAGTAAACAGGCTTGACAGAGTTTACAGACATGACAGTTATCGCACATGACAACATTAAAACAATGTTGAATTATAATTGATTACCTTCTGTCTTCCTTGTGGAATTTATTGTTAATTTTGCGTATAACTGTTATTGACAAACACTCTTACTTAGCGGACGTCTGAATGTTGCGTATATGTGAATTCTCATACACTAATGCACCTTGTAACTCCAACTATTGATTGTTAGATACATGTATATACAGTTAAGTTCAGTTAAAGCGGGTGGCTGGTGGGGTCTACTGTGCCCTGGTGCTCGCTGAGCTAAGGGGCATCAGGTACCCGATTTGTTGCGGTGTCCTGTTTCTTGTCTAATATCGTCTTATATATTTTGTATAAATGTATAGACAGAAATGTTTGCTTGCCTTCACCGGGATTCGAACTCGGGTCTCTGGTTAGCAGGTCCAGGGCTCTAACCGACTGAGCTACAGAGGCTCACGGTAGAATGTTTTCTGTGTTGCCAGTGTCATTGTTCAGGGTGGTTTCCTTCACGCGTTGGGCTGTCACGCCGTAAAATAATGGAAATAACCTTAAGTATGCCGTAAAATTAAACGAACAATCAAACACGTTCAGGAATAGTTATTCCATATATTACTATAACACGTAGGCATGTGTCAATAATAATTAGTGGACGGAAACGTGTAATAAAACAATAAATAACACGTGTATAATACCCCTAGTACAGATAAGTGTCCCAATTGACTCGTCTGGTTCATTCTGGCTGCGCATATAATGATTTAAAAAATCAATGAATGTCGGATTAAACAAACAGTGTATATACTATCGGATTGCCTGTGTTAATCGTACTATCGGATTGCCTTGCATAATTAAATCAATTTTAAACAGAGGTTCCTACAATGTTGTATGTATAATATTTGTATTTATTTAATTCCAGGAGAGTGTCTTAGAAGTGAACTTAATTTTTTCCCCGTTGATTGCCATACTGACGAAGTAAGAGCCTAGTGCTCGCTGAGCTAAGGGGCACAGGATCCCGATTTGTTGTGGTGTCCTGTTTTGTTAATGTTATGTAAATGTTTTGTACTGTCTTGCATGCTGCCAGCGTCGTTTGCGGTGGTTTCCTTCCACGATTTGACTGGCACGCCGTTGTATAAGTGAAATAACCTTGAGTGCGGCGTAAAACACCAATCAAACAAACAAACAATCAAAGAGAAACTGAATAACAGAAATATTATGAGAAAGCTAATATGATTACTCTGTATCGATTCAACTCGGAGTATGAAACGAGCCATTAACACACTTCACCAGCTAGGAGGTTTCTCAGAGCGCAGCATCTGATTTTTGTTCGTTGCGCGAATTTTATAAATTTTCGAATCAACTGACGAATCATGGGTAAAATCTAACTAGCAAACGGCAAACGGATTGAATCTTTACTTTGTGTATTACAAATTACCCATGATTCCACATCTAAGTGACGACTATTGCTCGCTAGAGGCGCTCATTCATCAGTCTGTTTTAGTGAGAGCATTACCAACGATGCGTGTCAATGGTTCGTTTCATACTTCCGGTTAATAGACTTCTGATTCAACTAATTAATTGAGAATAAACTGTTTTAAAGACCCGAGTATAAATAATGCATATTTGCCATCTAGTTACTTTGAGTTGAGAATTCTTTTGAACGAGAACAATTTCAGCGGAACATCCCTTTCGCCTTCTCCCCCGTCTCATTCTTTTCCAAGCGTTATGCATGCTCCTACTTATATTTTAATTTATCGTGAAACTTAAAAATGTTCAGTTAAATTATTCTTTGGAAACAAGCTACGATCTTGTTATCCCGATTTGTTGCGCCTTATTTCTTAACAGTTAAAGCACTTGGCTTAACTTTCACTTTCGAGACTTATAGTGTAAGTTATATGTCTAGCTGGTTTGATTTTGAATATAAAGCAGTTGGTAATACTCCCATATACTGGGCGTTTAGGATGTGATCTTCAAATGTGGACGTTTCGGATGTGGTCTTCACATGTGGACGTTCATGATGTGATCTTCACATGTGGACGTTCATGATGTGGTCTTCACATGTGGACGTTTAGGATGTGGTCTTCACATGTGGACGTTTAGGATGTGGTATTCACATGTGGACGTTTAGGATGAGGTCTTCACATGTGGACGTTTAGGATGTGACCTTCACATGTGGACGTTTAGGATGTGACCTTCACATGTGGAGGTTTAGGATGTGGTCTTCACATATGGACGTTTAGGATGTGGTCTTCACATGTGGACGTTTAGGATGTGGTCTTCACATGTGGACGTTTAGGATGAGGTCTTCACATGTGGAGGTTTAGAATGTGGTCTTCACATGTGGAGGTTTAGGATGTGGTCTTCACATGTGGACGTTTAGGATGAGGTCTTCACATGTGGAGGGTTAGGATGTGGTCTTCACATTTGGACGTTTAGGATGTGGTCTTTAAATCCTCTACCACAAGTACTGCGTGTATGAAAACCACAGTATATTATCTTTAATACCCTTATCATACAATGATATTTTATCGTATTTGAAATCTGTTGATAAACACAAAGCTGGTGATTACTATAACATTTCAAATATTGTTTAAATTGTTTGTGTCTAGAAACTATGCCCTCTCTTGAGTATTATTTTTAATTAGACCTTGAAGTCTGGTATTGTCCACAGACTTTTTAGAAATCCAATATAATGCATATTTTCAAATCTGGCGATTAAAATAACATAAAGAACTATATACCAGTTTATCTGTTGCAAATTTTTAGCAAAGTCTTTTAAAACTTATAATAGTGCGTGTTCATTTTTCGTCATGCCTAGAACAACATGGTTGTGCCTAACAGAAGCACGATGAATCATCTAGATATTTTTCCAGACTGGATGAGTAATATATAGACAAATTATAACCAAATAGGTGTTATTTACAGCGATTTTACTAACGTTGACAGTGTTGTTCGTCAGCACTTATTACAAAAACAAGATGTGTATGAAATACACGGCATTGTTCATAACTGCGTATGAAAAGTTGTATCGATATAGTTTGCTTTACGGGAAGATTCTTTACAATTGCTGCATAAATCGTCCTTTTTTGGGACACAAAGCAAATGTCCACACGCTTAGGTACACTTTGTTATTCCTTGCTGAAGCGGTTGAAACGTTTCAACCATATACATGTAATTTGCTTTAGGGGAAGGTTCAAGGAAATTGACGTGCAATGCATCCTTTTTCACTTGAAAAACAAACATTAAAACTCTTTTGTGAACTGTTTTGTTGACCATGGAGGTATTTGCCTTTAATAAGAAATTGAATAATTTTGTAGAAACGACAAAGATTCAACGGGATTTGAGCCCTGTGGTTCTGGCTAGAAAACACGATCATGCGCAAAGCTGTTTGGTGACATAATGAGCTTCCGAGTATGTCCAGAATATAATATACTAAAAGCACTCTCATTTACCTTGACTATTGAAGACATGCACTCCGATAGATTTTGAGTCACGAAAAAACATGAACCTTGTTATCAGGATAAGAACACTTACTAATATAAGTGTTGATTGTTTGATTAGGGGTTTTATGCCGCACTAATTTGTTTCCAATCACGTGCCAATCCAATAGGTTAAGATCAAACACACAAAACAAAACAATTTCACCCTAAAAGCAGGACGAAAAAATAATCCGCTTACTGATGCCTCTTAACTCAGAGAGCACCAGGACACAGGAGGATCTCGCCAACCAGCCATTCACCCGACTAGCAAAATTCATTCTTAAACAAACTTTACCATGGAGATATACACGTGTTGTGTTGGATGACACATCGCCAGGGTTAAGTTATGCTTTGTTGCTTATTGTTGCTTATTTTCCCTCGCCAAGTCTTTGCCATCAGCCATTCTTTACTCTCTGCAAAATTCGAGTTATACATACAGACAAAGATCCACTGAACAGAGAAATAAACAGATCCTATGATGATCGTCCAGAATAGGGAACTTTGTGGGTGATAGACTGTGGGTAGTGTGACAAAGATGCATAGAGGAAGGTTGAAGACGGCGAACGTGACTGCTACAAGTATATCTGCTTTCAGATGAGCGCTTTCGATGGACGCCCAACTCTTTTGCTTGTTGGAGGTAGGACCTACCTCGACTTCCGTGTCATCTGACTCCAGAGATACGTCTGCTCTTGTTTGAGAAGCTGTCTCTACATGAGCCACGGAATTCAAACACTTGCCACACTTCCAAAAACACATAACTGTAATTATGGTCGGTATTAAGCTGATACCAAACGATGTGACCAAGACGTAACTGTGCCTGTTGCTGTAGTGTAGGAGACAGAGCGGTGTATCCGAGTCGGGAGCCGTCTTGTACTCTCCCCACCCGAAAAACGGAGACGACGCCCAGCTGGCACTAACAGCCCAAATAAACCCTGTAGCCACCACGCATCTTGACTTTGATAAAACGTTTTTGTAGTTTATAGGATTAAGGATTGCAAGATAACGGTGTATAGCTATGAACATTATACTCAGGAAAGCAGATAAATAGCACAGGACGTGAATCCATCCTGTAAGCTGGCACACGCCTTCTGACACAGGTCCCTTTCCTGGCGACATCCCCGAGAGAAAATTCGTCGACAAAGAACTTACGACTGCCATCGTTGAGTAGTAAGAGGAGATGAAGAAGCCAGTCATCGCCAGACTCAGCGTAGCGAAGTTGCCGTAGTCAGTTTCCATGCCTGTCACTAGTCGGGTTATGAAAACAACAAGTATCAATATGTTTCCAAACGTTCCTAAACATCCAAATGCCACGAGGATGGCCACGCCAGAAACACGTTCCGGGCCAAGCATACTTTGATAATGGAAGGGGTCTATTGCAGGTTTTAAACTTGTATGAACTAAAAAGTTCTACAATCACATAAAAACCTTTCACGTCTTTTTAGAAACTCTTTATTTTCATCTTATGCACGTAAGCTGTTCCTGTTGAATATCCAACTAAAGTCACTGTTTTGTTTTTTTCAATAGGCCAAGAACTGGGTTTTTTTTAGTCTGTATCACAGTCTTCATCTGTGAAGAAATGATGTGCTAGTAGTCTTTCTTACAAATCTTAAATTCTACTCGTGTTCAATATAAACACATTTCTACGCGGACTGTCGCTCCATCTACCAAGAAAAGCATTGATTACCGCATTGAGTGTGGCATTTATTGACTATGATGCTAGATAGTAGCACTGGTGGGCCAATGCCATATGAGAGAAGATATTTCTGCTTCATCATTCAGGCATTATGCTGACTAGCTCGCGGGAGAACACTTTGTATTAACAGTGCCATCGGCGGGTCGTCTAGTTGCTTCAATGTCCTTTTAAATAAATATCAGCTAGTACTCCTTTCTGATAAATCTCGATGTTTACCAAGTGTGAACATGTAGAAATACCTGCCTCCAATTTTAAAAAGACCCTAAGACAAAATCAGTCTATTGTTAGGCCTGCGGTTACATGTGTGATAATTGGTCAGCCATATGATGAGTTCTCATTTATACATTTCGACACACTTATTTAACCCCTTTTTGCACTTTTTATTGGTAAACTTAAAAGATGATGGATCGGGAAATATCAAGGCTGTGTCCACATACCCTGATGAAAATCGGTGTTCCGTTACAGAGCCATCGATTTAGCGTGACTGAAATCTCCTAGACATCATGCACATGGTATGAGTGACACAATGGAAGATTAATATTCCTCAATATTGACCATCGTTCCCATGACTAATATATGATAACTAAATTATCACGATCTCTTTATATTACACCTGTAACCCCAAATAAAAGAGGTGAATTCAATGGAATGTTCCGGAATATATTAGCAACTCAAATATTGGCTTAGAATAAGGTTGCATATGGACATGGACGTCTACATATCAGAAATCCATTATTTTGCAAATTTTATCATTGCATCGAGATAAAAACCTTTTACTTTCACTACGCCAGAGGATAACACAATGCTATTTGTTAACGCGATTCTTTGCCCGTCAATAAATAGGACCTTCAACACGAATAAATCAGTTAAAGTTAATCAGCCAAGCAGTTAACTCCCTTCTATCATTTGTATTTTACTTTTTTCGTATGGAAGAAAATGCAGTGAGTTCGGATTGAATTACATAAATCGCCAAGCTTTTTTCTTTTCTTGCAAAAGAAGTTTCAACATGACCTTTGTTGGCAAACATGTTTCCTCAATTTCACGGATTGCTACTACAAACCATTTAAAGATGTTAAAACACGTCAGAGTAATAGTTAAGTAATTTCCAATTTGTAGTGAAACTTATAGGCCTACTGTCACAGTGTGACATGTCATTTATTTACCTAACGATGTTTGCGAACTCTCCTTTCCCGGACGTTTTCCATTGCTCTCAACTCTGGTATGGCTCAGTCCATACTAAAATAGGCTCGTACTTTTTTCGAGATTGAGAGGAATGCGTACACTAATGTAATGACAAACCATTCTTGTTGTTGTCGTAGTATTGTTTCCGTAAAAAAAGTGCGCTAGACTAAGAGAATGGACTGTCTTAATTTTACTACCAACTGATATAAAATTTAACAGAGAAACAAAGTTGTCACAGGGCCGATTCAAGTTGAAGTCCGTAAAAGGCAGAGAAAAAAGATTAAATCGCGAAGCAGTACCTCGTTATCAGCTATAAGCTTACTCGCCAAAAACAGCACAGGTGGATAACTCTTTCTAGGTCAACGAGATGGTAAGTCAATACGTTTGAGTCAAAGACTCGACGGTATAGGGACAATGATTTGATTTTCTATTTTAAATGGGCTCAACCACCAAGCCATGGATGGTCATCCACAAACATTTGAAAAGATTCTGACTAAGAAATGTAGCAAACCATTGTGGGGTCATACAATTCAAGTTATAAGTGAGATTTTAATTGTAATCATGCATTATTTTGTTTTAACTATGTAGTGTATCCCCTATAAACTCACTTTCAGTTTCTCGTAATTTTACAACAATAACGTAATGTAAATTTTGTGTGACTCGAAAATATGCAAGAAAACACTTTACCAGAGGTGCGATTGTGTTATCTGTGCATATCTTCTTATTTGGAAAATCATTTCTGCAGATACGGAAAATCGTCCGGAAATAGCCGAAGTTGTCCGGCCAGATGTTACAAT
>JAVFBZ010214362.1:0-11275 GCA_032466195.1 Katharina tunicata
GAATCAAACTAAAACTAAAGTTTATTGGAATGTTCAACGTTAAATCTATCAAATCATTTTTCACTTCAAGCAGAATGTATCTGATTATGGAACATGCTCAGACATTAGTAAAGTAAAAATGTCTGAAATATATGCTCATACACTAGTGGAGTACATTGGACTGCAAAACAAAGTTCTTTGGGCACTTCTGAAGGTACCTGGTTCAAAGTTTCAAAGGTCTGATTATTCAAAATATTTTGAAGTCTTTTAAAGCCATTAGACTTCTTTGATCCATACTGAGAGCATATTTCTAGTGTTAGGTTTTCTCGTCTGATTAAGAGACAAATCACAGAAAATGTGCATTTTGTAAGGAAGCTAGG
This sequence comes from Katharina tunicata, assembly GCA_032466195.1. Classification (NCBI taxonomy): domain Eukaryota; kingdom Metazoa; phylum Mollusca; class Polyplacophora; order Chitonida; family Mopaliidae; genus Katharina; species Katharina tunicata. Next base: position 360 of record JAVFBZ010214362.1, read on the forward strand.
AAAAATACATACTTTGTGGGGAGGTTTAAGTTGTGTTAAACCAAAATACAAATTATTTGTTGTTTGAATGTTTTCATCTATAAAATATCAGTCTTTATAACTTAGTTAGTTTTGTGTAAGTGTCGTACGACAAGAAGTCCACATCAAATGCTGAACAGTGAGATGTTGTTCTGCTGGGTACCACATTAGCTTAAGGATTCCCATTGGACGTAGTTCACCGGTTCGACACAGTCTGTTTGCCACACATGTAGACTGAGGGAATTGGTCTGTGGCTGCAGATACCACAGGGTTTTAACGAGGTATCTTCTCGGTTTCTGTCAAACACTGGCCAGTGACCACGATCATCATAACAATAAAATACCCTTGGTAAACATCAATCAAACAAAGTATAACTTTCTGTTACTATGCCAACACCCTGCCCAATCAGAAATGTATTCCAGTTGATTCTTTGTTTTTATGAAATACAGTTGAGAACATTTAAACCAATCTTGAGTACTGGTATCTCCATGCACCAAAGCATTGTCCGTCATGGAATCAATACTGAAGACCCCTTCAGATATCCAGGTTGATCAGACATTAGGACAAAAAGAGGGTGAATAGGAACAGCCTATGCCCTGCTGCATTTATTCATTGTCGTTGTCTAGAAAGACAAAGGTTTTGTGGTTCGCTGACAGCTGAGTGAAATCCCCTTAAGTTTGGCTTATCACCCCAATAAAGATGAGTGAAATCCCCTTAAGTTTGGCTTATCACCCCAATAAAGATGAGTGAAATCCCCCTCAAGTTTGGCTTTTCACCCCAATAAAGATGAGTGAAATCCCCTTAAGTTTGCTTATCACCCCAATAAAGATGAGTGAAATCCCCTTACCCAATAAAGATGAGTGAAATCCCTTTAATTCTGGCTTATCACCCCAATAAAGATGAGTGAAATCCCCTCAAGTTTGGCTTATCACCCCAATAAAGATGAGTGAAATCCCCTTAAGTTTGGCTTATAACCCCAATAAAGATGAGTGAAATCCCCTCAAGTCTGGCTCATCACCCCAATAATGGTGAGTGAAATCCCCTTAAGTTTGGCTTATCACCCCAATAAAGATGAGTGAAATCCCCTTAAGTTTGGCTTATCACCCCAATAAAGATGAGTGAAATCCCCTTAAGTCTGGCTCATCACCCTAATAAATAAAGGCGAGTCAAATCCCCTTAAGTCTGGCTTATAACCCAAATAAAGATGAGTGAAATCCCCTTAAGTCTGGCTTATAACCCAAATAAAGATGAGTGAAATCCCCTTAAGTCTGGCTTATAACCCAATAAACTTAGATTTGTGTGGGCTGCCAAACCTTACATCTGACAAAGCCTGGCTGACAATTTCATTATAAAAAAAATGGTATAAATAAGTCAAGGCAGTCGGGTTTTTATAGAAATGCATTAGGAGCTGATATATTGCGAAAGCTACCTCTAGATTAACAATAAGAGAGATGAAAAGTGATATAGACCAGCATATTTTGCTCACAATGATTGCAAGTAACAAAAATGTACATATTTACACAATTTTAAGAGTAATATATACACAGTTTGAACAAAGAAAATATGCACTGGGTGTGAGAGAAAGTATTTTCTGGTTACACTGGATTTGGTTTTCACCTAAAGAAACACTTCAGGTGCCAAAAAACAGATACAAAACTATAAAGCCAGCTCCGGATTGGCTGATTGATTCATTCTCCAGCGCAGGAAATGTGATGCCAAGTTACAACCAGTGTTATAAGGGGGTCAGACAGTTTGTGTCAATGTGTGTGTTTTGTTACGAGTCCTGTCTTACATTTTGGCCAATAGGACAACACATACTAATTAACTATACAATGCTAGGTCAGGCTTAACAATAATTAACTTAGTTTTAAACAATTCAATGAAGAATAAAAATGCTTTAACTTTAGTATTATTGAGGGTATTAATAACGAGAGTTCAGCAGTAAGATATAATTAAGATATCTAGGTGGTGTAGTTGGCCCTGACCATGATGTCATCAGAGGTAGTGAATCGGGTGAGCAATAGTTTAGGGTTGTCAACACACCAGATACACATACATATGATAAACGTGTGACTATAATGCACAAAAGGGGTTGATCATTGGCAAGTGAATTTACATCGAAACCATTATTGTATAACCTTGCAGCATAAATACAGTTTCAGGGGTGTTTAGTTAAACCTTGTTTTGAGGAACTCAGCCCAGGAATATCACGGAATACAAAAGCACCTAACAGTATTAAATACAACAACAACTGATCGATAGCCAAGAAGCCTGACCATAAGCTCACAGCTGTTAACTTGAATCTCACACAATCTTACATCATTATCAGTGCAATACTTTCAGGTAAATAACAACCACAAACAGAGTCTCTGATTCTTACAACAGATTTAGAGATCATTGCATGAGACAGCTTTATATATAAAATAAAAATTTTATCAAAAAATTAACATAATACCAGTAAGAATAAATCAGTTACAAGTTAATACCGAGGCAACTATTTTATGCAAATTTACAACAAGCACAGCATGAAGTATTATGCCAGACATATTGTGTAAACTATGTCTCGAAAGTGGAGAGGCAGGAAAAGATGTTAAACATTAATAATATGAATAACTCTCTTGACTATTTTCGGAGGTTCGAAGTTAACTTTCAAATATTTTTCATTTTATAAATTATACATGATTAATCATAAAAATGTTCAATTATGCTATTCTAAAACTTTATCACCAGACCAAAAACATTCATTGTTGGAATACTTCCATAATTGAGACATTTCTATAAAACGGAATCCATCTAAAACCCTCTGTCATTTTAATCACAAACTCAATACAACTCATCTTAAAATACACTCGCATGTATTTTAAAAATACTGTTCCTTTATCTTGAGCATTAGACTGTAACTAAAATACATATGACAACAATATATAATAAAATAAACCAACTCGCTGTACATTTACATGGCTTTTAAAAATTATAAATGATGTTAATATTAATTACACACTGGGCTAATTACCTAAATCCTCAACAAATTTGACCTTAAGGGAACAAGTTTTAAGAATTTATTAAATGTATCAATGTGAATTTGAAACTGCAACTTATATTTTCCGATAGCTTCAAGTCTGAACTTCATAAAAAATTCAAGACTGTTTTTTCACTACTTTTAAGGCTTTGCATAGCATGTAGTTTGTTAAGTAGTAAAGGGGTCGAATTTGTTGAGCACTTAAGGTACATGTAGTTTGTTTGTTTGCTTGCTTAGGGTTTAAACGATTCATGGCAGTGTAAAAACTAGGTCTGAAGGACACTGGTAACAGTGATTTAAAAAAACAATCACAGGGTGCCTAATAATGCAGGAGATCCAAGGGTAGCGGTCTAAGCAAGGTATCTGTAATTTTGTTACATTTTCAGGACATTGTCAGACCAACAAGAAGGTTAATCCAATCATTCAGAGTAAGGTATTAAGTTTAAACATTTAGGATATAACTTAAGAGACAGAAAGCAGTGCTAAAAAAACACAAATAAACCACAAGATACATACAGTACTGCAAGTGTGAAATAGAAATATACTGCAAGTGTGAAATAGAAACATACAGTACTGCAAGTGTAAAATAGAAACATAGAGAGACCTTGAAGTCTGTAAGTACTGCAAGTGTGAAATAGAAACATAGAAAGACCTTGAAGTCTGTCGCATTCTGATGGTTACATTTATACTGGATAATCAAACAATTCTAATGTTGCCATAAACATAATTTACTTCACTGCAAAAAAAAAAAACGCTGGCATTTAACAGTAAACGATAGGCACAATATAAATATTTGAAAAATTCTAAATTCTGCTGAATGAGGATCTTTACGATACACAGCTCTGTATTTCACTCATATGACAGCAATCCAGCCCAATGAGTAAATGACTGGCTTCACCTGGCAAAATAGATCACGTGGGAAGGCACAGGAAGCAAAATTTGACCCGATAGCACATAGGCTTCCTGAAGCCACAATCCAAGAGCACCAGGGCACTGGATATTAAGTCTTTAAACAACAGAGGTCAAAGCTGTGCGAAAATACAATATGGAGTGCCTTATCAGCAGATGACCACATGCTGACAGTGAATGGGGTTGATAGTCTTATCTATAGGCTGCCCAGCTGCCATTACCTGCAGCAGAGAGTTTCAAAATTAATGAACCAGTCTAAATGTGAGGAATTGAAGCTAAGGAATTCAAGTTTATCAATTTGAATGCCTGGCTGATCAAAAACAATAGCTGTAGAGTCAGTCAAACTGTTAATAATGAAGAGTGCACGATGTTTAAAGATGCTCTCCATTATTGATCTCTAATTGAGTGGACACTGACGATAATGACAGGTCAGATATTACTGTAGTTTGCTTCCCATGAATAACTGGTCGCCGTGGAGACTTCCTGCACGGGGATGGAGAACCAAGACGTTTCAAGGGTTTTAAAGGTGATCGGGTCCTTCCTAAAGGAGATTTGCTTGCCAGCATGATGTGCCTTGGTGTCATGCCAGATGCTGTGCGTAGTCCAATACGACCTCGGCTTTTATCTAGCATCGCTTGTCGGATATGTGGCGTGTTCTTTGTAAGACGATCATCGGCTGGTATATTAGCAATGGTGCTTTCACGCAGCGGTGTCTTGGGAAGGCGATCTGAATTCTTAAGTAGTTTTTCACTCAGTGGGGTACAGACTTCGTTGATGGTCTCCTGAAGCGAAGTGTTCACATGGAATTTATCTTTCGCCAGGGTGTCCACGTCAAGCATGCTACTAGTAGTTATATTGCTGAGATCAACCATAGACACATCGGTGTCAGAGGTCGGCTTGAAGTCTCCATTAGGATGTGGAGTGACATTGAATACATCATCCTCTCCTACTATCATCTCTTGCATAACAGATGGGAGGGTGTCTGATGACTCAACCTTCGTTTTAAGTTGTCTTCGTAGAGGATTCAGGCACTCAGACTCAGTTTTCACACCTCCCCTTCGATCATGTCTAAACGACTGGTTCATATCTGGACGAACCTTGTAAATACTAGGTTTTCTAGTACATGAGCTAACTCCAATATTTAACTCTGGTTCCATACACTTTGTAGCTTCAGCTGATGGCCGAAGCAGCTGTGTAGAAATAGGCAAGTTAGCTCCAAAACGTTTGGAAGATCTGCACTCTCCTCTCAAAGCGTTGATAGCAATCTGACGGAATCTTTCAGCGTCATTGTCAGCCTTGGCAAATATTGTTGGGATACGAACTGGTGATGCTCCTCGTGTTCTTGTTGTCGATTTAGGAAACCGCAATGGCGATGTATGCCTTTCAACAATCTCAGACTTGCCTTGTTTATCACCAAACTTTGGAACATTGTTTGCAACTTTGGCCGCCCTCTCTAAATCCAAGACGCTGTCATGGCTCACAACATTAACACTGGCTCTTTTGATTGGTGCTATTTCTACTCTGCATTCTTCACTGACTTGCTTTACTTCAGTAGCTGTCTTTGAGACGTCAAATTTACTCTCTTTACCTTCCTCTGTAACTTTCTCCATCTCTCTTACATAACCTGCCCTGGCCAACAAATTCTTCATGTCAGAAGACACCATCAAATTAGGGACAGCCTGATGTTTCTTTGTTAATGTGTCGTACATGCTGTGAGACCTGACCACTGAAGATGACTGGCTGGCTTGTTGTTGTAGGTTCTCCACTGATGAGTATTTTCTGGGTGACTTGTACATGCTAACAGTACTATTCTGACAGGTACTATGGGCTGGACCTCCCACTGGAGGCACACGCTCCCCGATTTCCATTGCTTCTGGCTCTGGAGCTAGCTTAGACAACTTTCCGGCCCTATCCAGTTTTTCAACAGCGTGGGTGATGCTCAGGTCACCGCATTCAACAGGAAGAGATAACTTAGTGGATGGCACAAAAATGACTGTATCACCAGATATGGTGGAGAAGCCGGCTTCCGACTGTTCAGAATCCGACCCCACATCATCCTCCATAAGGTCAAGGCTTTTATCAGCAAATTGCTCTGGAGGGTCAAGAATAACACTGCGGTTTACAGTAGCCTTGTTGAACGAGTGGCTCATGTCCAGGACCTTTGACCGTGACCTATTTAGCCTTGTTGAGCTACTGCGAGTAACATACGGATTCTCGATCACCAGATGACGCCGTGAAGTTGAATGAAGTGATTTTGACCGGCTGCACTTCCGCCTCAAACTTTCTCTTCGGACCTTCATTGGCAGTGAGATGTCTTTCCTGTTGAGGCCATTAGAGACAGTATTAGGCTTGCCGCGTTTGATATGATTAACATCGGCAGATTTTGCTCGTCGATGAAGTTTCATGTTAGCTTTTTCACGTGTATGGTAAAAAGAGCTTCCTACCACAAGTCCGGAAGGGGCACTAATATGCTGGGGGGTTAGCACTTTTCTAGGGTCCTCTAATTTCTGAGGAGAATAAAATCTGTTAGAGAGATTGATGTCTGAGGACACAGGTTGTGGACTGTTTAAGTGAATCATTGGTAAGATGTTAACAAGAGCCGATATCGGGGACTCTCGTGTTGTCAAACCTTTCCCTTTCTGTTTGGAAGCTTTCTTCCCAAGTTTACTGTTGGAGTCCGTTCTGTCCATACTCTTTGCTGGACTGGCCAATCGTTCGCCAACATGCTGATGTAGAGGTTGTTTACCAGAGCTTGGGGAATCGGCCTGAAAAGAAAAATGTAGGAATAGCTGAGAATTTTACAAAATGTATAATATTTTTTGTTAAGTTCATCTGCTGACATGTAAGAAATTAAAAGTCGATTTACTAACGTAACACTGGCCTCAAAATAACCAATGTTGCAAGGCTCTGACTACTTTCCCACTAAAGAGCATTTTTACTAAAATTGGAAAACAAAATTCGAAACAAAAGCAGCCAAGTTTGTTTTCAAGTCACACCTGAGATTAACCGATCAAACTTCTTTGATTTTGTTAATGGACAGGTCGTTAAATTACTGGGAGAAACTTACTGTCGAACAACATTTAAACGACCTCCACATCTGTAAGCATTATCATTTTCTTTCTTACTAAAACAGCTCTATGGCGTTTTCCTTGTTACTAAAAGCAGATTTCAATACATCCATATATTTATTTACCTTGGACCTGCCACCACTGAGTCGTCTGAATATTCCTTTCTTCTTTTCCTTTGGAGTGACAGGCTTGAGGTTGGAAGTGCTGGCAGTCACAGACCTGCAAAAAAGATAGGAAACATAGCCTTAACAATATGTGTTATTTATTTTGACAAACATTAAGTCTGGCTGCTTTTTAATAATGCTGTTGGAAATCGAACTGTGTAAATATCTGAAATCTGACAAAAAAATAACCCAAAGGCTCTGTCAATTTAAATCACATGGGCATCAAACTTCTGATAAGACATCAAGATGGCTGATGACGTCACACGTCTCTTGTACCGATATCTTGCGTGCTCTCAGTTCCTGGTCCAATAAACATTCTATTTTTGTCTCTATCTCCATACTGTAAGTTGCCCTCACCATGATTTTGATTTGCGAGCACCACTAGGGCTGAATAAACTCAGTCGTTTCCTTGGAGTCTTCTTTTTATTAGGAGTTGCTGTAAATTCTATAGTTTCTCCTTTTGCAAAGTTTATGCTCGGTGTTCCCTTCTCCAAAGCCTTCTCTATTTCTGTAAAACAATCAGTTGAAACTACTTTAATATTTAATATTATTTATTTGGGCAGGGTTTACATATATGTATGCATATGTGTATGAACATGTACAAAAAATATATAAAACAGATTAAGAATTACAATACCAGATTTAAGAGGAGGTAACTTCACTAATCAATCTATTAGCAACTTAAATGTTAGTGTTGGTAAATCATAATGAAATTGTAACTTTATTTTTTAAATTGTAAACTAGAAGTTTGTATTTTCAACAAAATCTAATGTGTCCCCCTATACCAAACCAGAAGAGTGTAAGATATACACAACTTTTATACAATACAATACTCAAGATGACTGAAAACTGAGTATTAATTCATTGCATTGATGTACTAGGACACCTATCAAACAAAACTATTTTCAGGTTAGTTTTGCAGTTTCATTTGGCTATAAAACATGTTTGGAATGTTTGTGACTTGAGCCAACACAACCTTGACAAGACCTTGGATTGATTGATTGATTGATTGATTGATTGATTGATTGGTTGGTGTTTTATGCCACATTTGACAAGACCTTGGACGAAGCTCATGGCACAACATTTAGTCACGGACAACCGTATACTAAAGGTTGGGCACGTGTTGCCAGGACAAGTCACAAAGATTTTAAGTGGCTTGTTGTCCAGGAAATCTTGACTTGAAACCTCTACACTGTTGGGTTAACAACAAGAAACTAAAGTTTGGATTCTTCAAATTTATTTTGATAGAACATCTTATTGAAACAGACTGTGTGTAGTAAATCAGCTGGTTCAGACATGGACATACTTTGTATTGGACAATTTGATGAGATCATAAAATTAAAAACATTTGTGGTATCTAATGTAGGAACAGAAGTCAAAACACTTTACAGAGTGGTAAATAAACCAATCAATCTGTTTATATTTGATCAGTACCTACCTGGTGGTAATCGTTTATGACTGGATGCAGGTGTGAAAGGGGTGTTAGGCATCTGCATCAATATGGCCTTCCTGAAATCACACAATTATACACGTAAATATTGAGCTAAAAGACTTAAATGTGGCTTTGAATAGCAGTAGAATACATAATACAGTGTAACCATGTTATGAGGTAGAGCCACTTGGGGAACATAAACCTCCAGCGTGTTATAGCGTCCCCGACTCACCACATTATTAAAATCTTGGCTGTACAACGATTCACATAATGGAAAAGCAGATTTTTACATTGAGATATTTTGACAGCATTATCTATTTATTGTTAGAGACATTAGTTACAGTATCTTTAAGATAACGTCTTCTTATAGACGGTTCATAATCTGTAATTATTCAGGTGTGAACTACCTTGGGTACACTCTTTGGCTTAAATGCAACTCACATTGCAGCAAAACTTGTTAGAAGAGCAAAAAGGCATGTTTATGTTAGCCATGACCTGATTGGCTAGTTGTGGCCTTATTGCCAATGAAGAAAGGCGTTGCATAACTGTTGAGTGCAGCCTTCTAAACAGTTTGTGATGTATCCAGCAATCAGATTAACTTGGATAACTTGACTTTTCTGTTTATCTTTCCTTTGTGACCGGATTTTGAGAAAGTAGCTTTAAATGGTCACTGGTTCTCCGCAAAGACACGCTGACAAAGCTAAAGCTACAACCACAAAGAGCAACAATGGCAGTCACAGATCATTCAATCGGTTAGACAGAGACCAATGGCAGCCACAGATCATTCAATTGATAGAGATATCATTTTTGGTGTGCTCTACCAAGCTTTGTCCTAGTGCTTGTGTGGCCAGTTTGTGGCTTTAGCTATTAAAAACTATTATATTGAGAGAAGAAAGAATAAGCAGACACCAGGAGTGCAGGCTTACTTTTTGGTTGCGGAGAATGCAATGGCTTCTGCGGAGGCCTTCCTCTTTCTCATGACCTTGGGGGTAACCATGGGTAACGGTGCACTGATGGAGGCGGGGATGTTCTCTGAGGATGAAACACTACCGCCGCTCAACTGAGATGAGTTAGATTTACCCGGCGTGGTTCTCCACTTAGCTATACTCTGAGCAATGTTGCTTACAAAACCTGAAAGTGAGGTTAAACAAGGATGATCGACAAAAAGCATGGTCTATGGAAACGTTACATTATAATTTACTCCACTGAGGCCATTTTCATGAAATATTGTACAACAGTAATAATCGCAACTGCATCATATTAGCTACAGACATGTTTCAAACAATAGTTACATGTACTTAGTGAAAGAGGCCCATAGTCCAAATGACTGACTGGACTTCAGAAGAGCAATATAATTAGACCAGTACCTATTTTGTTCAATTTCAAAAAATTAAACTATCTTATAGATACTGTGAACAAATAATGACGAGATAAGAAAGGGAAAAAAAAAAGATTATTTCATTCCAAATAACTTTAAAAGTTCCCCTTTAAATATTTTAATAATTTTTTTAATAACAGCTTAAGTTTAAAGGGCTTAAAGCATCGTAATTCTTTGATGATTAGGAATTTATGCTGTACTCTCAACTATTTCACTTAATAGGACGACAGGCCAGTCGATGGGGTCAAGTAGATGAGGGAAACCGCCCTCCACCCCAATGGGGACATGCCAGTCGAGTAGATGAGGGAAACCGCCCTCCACCCCCATGCCGAAATGCCATTCGATTAGATGAGGCAAATCACCATCTACCCCCATGGGGGCATGCTCATAGACTAGACGAGGGAACTACCCTCCACCCCCAAATAGACATGCCATTCGAGTAGATGAGCGAAACCACCCTCCACCCCCAAATGGACATGCCATTCGAGTAGACGAGGGAAACCATCCTTCACCCCATAGCGACATGCCCGTCGACTAGACGAGGAAACCACCCTCCACCCCCATGGGGACATGCCAGTCGAGTAGACGAGGGAAACCACCCTTCACCCCCATGGGGACATGCCATTCGAGTAGACGAGGGAAACCATCCTTCACCCCATAGCGACATGCCCGTCGACTAGACGAGGAAACCACCCTCCACCCCCATGGGGACATGCCAGTCGAGTAGACGAGGGAAACCACCCTCCACCCCCAAATTGACATTTCATTCGAGTAGATGAGCGAAACAACTCTCCACCTCCATGGGGGCATGCCCGTCGATAGGTGAAGGAAACCACCCTCCTCTCCATGCCGACATGCCATTCGAGTAGATGAGGGAGACCACCCTCCACCCCAATTGGGACATGCCATTCGAGTAGATGAGGGAGAC
>JAVFBZ010214373.1:0-11587 GCA_032466195.1 Katharina tunicata
GTATTTGCTCATCGTCTGTAGTGAATGTTGCGCTATTTGGATACCGTTACTTAAAGATATAACTTAAAGTTTGACCGTCATATGACAATGTTTATGAAATGTTGAGCAGAAATCAATCTGCTTTAAACCAGATCTATCCCAAAGAGGAACAGTCTTGTAAGCTGAAATGTGCTAAAATAAAGTGTCGAGATGTTTTTTTGTTCTAGTTTTAGTCAGAGTGAATAAACTGTATGTATCTGGAGCAAGATTGTGTGGGTAGGGTGGTCAGCATACATGGTGCTTTCTGTTAACGACTTACGCTTGCGACAAAAAACATAGTGCTGAATTTGGTCCTTTCCACGACACCTTTCATTTACATTCAACATAATTTGGCATAATGCCACAATTTGTTCAGTACGGAGTAAATGCATTCAACTCTAATTTGCCCAATGTCGAATGTGCATCGTTGTTACCCTGGCGTTTTCACTGCTTCCTTTATACTGTATTTCTGTATAGTAGACACACAGGATTTAGATTCTCGTAGGCTTATCAAATAGTGATTTTAAAGAAATATGTTTCAAATATCTTAGGTCCAACTTGATGGAAACTAGAATTCCGTTTTTTTCAAATGTTGTGTTGGATTATATTGGCTGGTTAGAATTGACAGCAAATTGACAGCAAAGAAAAATTAACACATAACTAGCCTGTTCTAGACAAGACAGCTTTCGCCAAATGACATAAGTGGTAACTTGTCAGCAACATTAATAACAGCAGTGTCACACTCGCGACGATTAAAGTCTGGTTAAGATGATTTAATTTAACTAATAAGATATTTCGCTTATGACAGAATGACAACTTACGTGACAAAATGACAAGAAAACATTTCCATGAGCATACAACAATACAGTACTTAAAGTCCTGCGTACAAGTCTAGACCATTTAGGATATATCCACAAGTACACACCGAAAGTAACTGACATAAAAGGAAAGGAGAGTAATTACATAATGTACATGTAATATTAAAACCCCTATAAAGAAATAGGTTTGCCAACCTTAATAAATCCTATTGCAAACCACGCATGCTTGCTGCAAGGCCTTTCCTGGTCACTAGACTATACACGTAAAGGGAAGGTGTATTTATCCCCAAAACCTTGAATGATGTTGTTCTATAAGATACAATTTAACTTATCATATACCTATAGCGTAGACCCGCGTGATACAGAGACATCGGATGTTTTTCCTTATCTACATCCTCTGAAACCGGGACTATTTTCAATGCTTTGTTTACATCAATATGTACATTCAATATCATTTCAACTAACTATGACTTTTTTTAAAAGACATTTATATTGCACAAGCCATGACAGTTTTTTTTTTTTTTTATAAATAGGGAAATTAAACAACGTTTTTCAGTATATCATAGAACCGAGTGTCCGTGAAAGTTTGACAAACTGTCTGAACAAGCTGATCTTTTCGTAAAATATTGAAGGTATATGATAAATAGAGTATAATGACGGTTACGCGCCATTGTATCATGCCTCGTTTTCTGAGGTCGGGCTGCATTTAAATCACGCTCTTCAACCTCGATTGACGCTGAGGTCCGACATCAGGCAACTCCAGCTGATACATAGTCGCGTATCCATTATAGTCATTACAACCTCTATATATCTAAAAAAAAGAACATATTTGTAACCATTACATGACATACTTCCCAGATTCACATATAAATCAGACGTACACTGCTCACGTATTAATTGGGTTTCCAGTGCCGCAAAGCAATTTTATTAAGAGAGAGAGAGAGGGGGCTGTAATTGCTATATGGTTTCCAATGGACTATATACAACTGCAGTTTATCGTCCGTGTTGTCCTCACTTCTCTACAGCATTGACTAACTGGACTAGCTAACCTACAGTTTATGGTGTTTCAGTGTGGCGATGAGGTCTGTTTCAGTCAATATTGACAGACCTGATCGATCTCTTTGGTGGCGCCTTATTTTGTGAGCCCTTGATAATTTCGGACATGTTTCAGTAGTCTGACAACTGGGTTATCAAGTCCAGGCAATACCAATATCCTTATTCCAACTTGAATTAATGTTGAATACATTTGCAATAGTTTGTCATTTGAGGACATTTTTAGACAAGGAGTCTCCTTTAAAGTGGCATGCAATAACCTAATTTTTCATAGCCGGAATAGGTTCGAGTCGCACTGCGGAACTTAGGTATATAAGTCAAGTTTTGTGGGATGGAATTACGAAGTTTCTTCCAGGTTTTCCAAAAATTTGACATATAAGTGAATTAATCGAGTACGAGAACTTAACAATGCCAATACCTCTGTTTAAAGGATCACCTACGCTATGACATCAAACACTACGAACAATCTGAAGTTCTTTTAGAGACTGTTTGCATATGAGGCAATGTAAAGCCAATTCGATTCCGCTAACGTCCATTCTTGGGAAACACTGTCATTTTTTCTTTTGGAACTACATGGATCTACAAACATTCACAAATTGGCTTAAAATATAGGTTTTAGTTCTTAAATAAAAAGCGTGACTTTCTGTTTAGTTTTCATTCTGTAGAATCCGAATACAAACAACATGGCGGAAACGGAAACAAGGGTGTTCCAGATTTACGATTAAATGCAACTTTCACAAGAGACTTATCATTAACTCGGGCATGCCACGTGCAAACACTGGAACATGGTCATAGTGCCATTCTAAATCATGCCATAAACTGTTCCATATTTTTTGTTGATAACGATGCAGATTAGAACAAACGTTCAATTATGGTCCCGGAAACTGGAGTACGTGTTTCTGTTGGCAGCAAACATTTATTCATGTTATTTTGGATGTGAAAATAGTGAACACAATATGAAGTTTCATATGTACATGACGCGTGATAAAAAAATCAATCCCATTCCCTGCATTCTCTATAGAACTTCACGATAATTCAGCCTTAAATCTATACTTAAAACAGCAATAGCCTAAGTAATTGACTTTTAATCTAGTTCAATCCCATTTGGGTTCAATAAAGCCCTTTTAATATATGTAGAAAGCAGTTTACCCTTTAAATGATTTAAATATAAGTGATTATTCCAAAAGCATATGTGCAAATATGTTTTCTAAATATTTGTGAAATCGATCAATCAATCAATAAATCAATGAGAATACGCTGATATATCAGCTGAAACCTGACAAGGGCTAGATACCAGTTGAAACCAGCATATAAAGACACGTACATGAATAATTATAACGAATATTATAAAGATATATCAGAATTTATTGAACCATTATTTAAATGTCTTAATTTTTTGTCCAGGAAAATATTTTTAGCTTCAAACTGAATTAATTCTGCTTTTGCAGGTAATTATTTCTGTATTTGTGACGTTTGAGACAGTGTTTGCACGATTTCGCATTAAACATACTTTATACTAATAAAATAAGGCTAATAAAGGAAAGCGTTTCTTTGTATACACGCTATATAGGCTTAGCTTTGTACAGTTTACAACCTAGATTTTTGTCTTATATAACATATGCGCACAAATATTTAGCCAAAAATAAAATCGAGCACAGATCTTTTATTATAAACAGGGGTTCGATATATCTGTACATTACTCCCTATAATAAAATTTGATCAGTTCGCCATTCACAGGAATCACGATCAAATGGCCATTGAGAATCTAACTGAAGATCATTGGCATAGCTGACCTTTCGATCAATGTTCTATTTTTTAGTGCAAATAGTCTGTGATAGATATGTGAATGTGAACTGGGTTAATCTGTATCTCGATATGAGTCTGACTATAATTAAATCTTGACCAGTTGCCCACATCTTTGGAACCAGTGTCAAGGAATTGTGACCATTCCCATATTTGTTTAAGCCATTTGGCCTTCCTGGCTCAGTAGTCGGCGAGTCTGCAGTCAATCCAATATGGACTTTAGCTGCCAAGAAGACGGGTAAACATTGGTGCATATTAGCCATCATATATAAGCTTATATAAGCATACTGTTTATTATTTATGCTAACGATGGTAAACATAATGAAGTTTAATCGCCGACTTGGCTCAACGGCTTCAACATTTGCCGTATATTATATGTACCTATATAATAAATGCCCTCATGAATTTAATTGTCTAGAATGGTCAGGAAGAACACAAAATATTTGTACAGTAAAATTTTGGATTTTAGGCATAAAAAGCGCATCTCTACTATATTTCTTCCTTGAGACATTAACATTTTAAATTTATTGGTAACCATAAAAGACGCATCTTGAAATGTCAATACTCTCAAGGAGGGCGCGGAGAAACTACACGGTTGAATGCATTTATAGTCTTTATTGGAGGATCATGAAGACAATCAAAGGCAGTTTTCTGACTACTATTGGTTGATAAAGGGTCTGTCAAATGGGGGTTGTTTCTCTTTGATGTCGCGTGACCGAAGGTAATATAAGACTTACGTACTGGAAAATAAATAATGCTAAATTGTTATGTTAATTCACATATAACCTCTTGCTGTAGATAGCCATACCAAACAATTTATCAGATATCTATGTGAAACAAATGAAGAAGATCGTGATAAAGTTGCAAAGGTTTCCCTGTGCGTAGTACGTTTAAATACCGTTTCCATTTTCTATAATTTCTTTTTGACATTATGATTACACAAATCATATCTAGTTTTCTGGGATAAATTAGTAAATTTAACAGCTTTTTTTATTTCTTGCATTTATTTCGCCACTATCGCTACACTTTAACATAACTTCACGTTCTTCTAACATGTCGTTCGCTCTTTTCAGACTAGTATCGGCTGATGAATGAAAGTTTGACAAAAAAGTTATAAAAGTTTGACAAATTTGTAAAAAAAGCAACAAAGATATTTTCATGAAATATTTAAGGTATACATTAATAGATTATGGGCTAAGAGTGGGATACGTGACGATGTATCATCTCAGGTCAGCCTGCTTATTAATCTCGTTCTCTGAGCTCGATGGATACAGCTATAGTTCGACCTGAGACAACTAAAGCTTATAGTTTCTGTGTTTAAGATCACTACATCTGGACTGATGTAGACACAATACATTAGACCGATAAATAGGGTCCCTAGTGACATGACGGTAGAGCATTTTATTTATCGCTCATATGGTCGGTTTAACAGTATATCTTGAGTACTACCGTGACTAACGGGTACTGGTACATGTAACTTGACTGCATCTACAAATCCACGATTGATGCGGTGTCTTATATGTCGATTTTAGTCTACGTTTCAATCAATATTTACATAGCAGAGCGATATCATTGGTCACGATTTATCGTCTAATTGCTTCATCCATCAGGCGACGTTCTATGCGCGAAGACATTCATCCGATTCAATAATTTTCTTCTTCCGTCTCCGTTTAGGTAGGTATTCCATCTTCCTTATTCTTGATTGCTTGTGCTCTAGTATACGTAAACTTCCAGTATTGTGAAAGGAAAACATACACAAACAAGGTTTATTTCTTTTCTATGCCCGCTGTGTACAATGCTTAAAAAGTGAATTTTAGCATTTTAAGAAAATGAATTAAAACAATTTGTAAATCGTATGTTAATTGGACAAACACCTTTAATTCATCCTCGAGGAGCGGTTAGTGCATACCTTAAACTCATAGTTCTGGTCTAAGTAACATTTTGATGAGTCTCTTCAAAAGAAAGCTATTATTTCTGACACAAGGTCACAGATTACGGAATACAAGCTGCATCTCGTTTACGTCTAGGCAAGGTTTCTCTGCTGTCCAGACAGATGCATTGATATCTGAGAGAGGCGCCGAAAGAAAAAGTCGTACAGAGTTTAGGTAATCGCTGAACAGCAGCACTTCAATTCAAAGCAGACTACAATGTATTTGTGATATTGTTAGCTCAACTATAGGATTGCTAGCGTGTCCATGTGGGTATGTCATCTATCTCACTCAATATTGACACAGATGATTGATCTCATTGTACACTAGTCCTTACTCTGTAATTTATTCAACTATTTTTGAGCTTTGACAGTCGATTCATTAAGTTCGTCCTTAAATCGCAGTGTGTTTATTCCATCTTACATGGCCCTGATGACATTGGCAGTGTTTTTTTCGTATATGTCTTAGGCATAACGAGTCTTTTTTTAAGATGTATGCACAGGTCTGATTCAAATAGTCAGGTTATATTTAACCTCAGGTTTTCGCATCTTCACTGAAATAAAGCGCTACAGAGGTGCTAATCGCCTAAACAAAGGTTGATTTTGCTCAGTATGGCTTTAGCCGGTATAGGAAGCAGGATAGCATGCATTATCTTTTAAATGTAGAACACCACGTTCTTCTTGGTCATGTTATTTTGTTTAAGGCAACTATCTCTATTTTTAACAAGGAAAGAAAATCGATCAATCAATAGGTTTACTTAATAACTATACTTTACCCTAGACTGTTTGCGGATGAGACATTATCAAACCCTGATATATTTCGATTATGTTCGGTCGGGGAAAGTATTGTCATTACATTTTATGGAGCAATATTGATTCACAAACATTCACAAATGAACTAAAAATGTGGGTGTTATCTTTGTCAATAAAAAACATGACTTTTTATTTAGTTATCATTACATAGAATCCGAAATACAAACAACATAGCGGAAACGGAAACAAGAGTATTCCAAAGTTACATTTTTCGAATAAATGAATCTTTCAACAAGAGACTTGCCCTTAACTCATCCATACCATCTACAAACACTTGAACATGGTAAAAGTGCCATCCTGAATATGTTCCATAACATTTTTGGTTAACGGTGCAAATTCAAACAAACGTTCAATTATGCTAACGGAAACTGGAGTGCGTGTTTTTGCTGAGAGCAAACATTCATTGATTACATTTTTGGGACTCAATGCAAATAATGAAATGCAATATGAAGTTTCCTATGTATATGAGGCGTGATCAAATTGTCTTTTATTCGCCATATGCCTCTGCGTAAATTCGGCTTCAATCATAGGTATTTGTATAGATCATTTCAGATAAATATAAAAGCCAATATATAAACCTTCAAGTCTAGTAAATGTTTAATTCGAATAGTTCTCTGTATTGTAGGCCTATCTATTAATCTCTACAGTACGGACGAAAGTTTATATAATTTAGTGTTTTAAGCAGATTCGGAAATCAGAGTTATGTATTACAATGAGATAATAGAGCTTTTGAAAACGAAAACGACAGTTTCTCAGAAGGTTGATAAGCAGATTAATGTAGCAATTGTCTATAGACACCTCGATATCTATCTTCATGCACATAGAACTGCAGTTCGAATCGGTACCTACGAACAAATATATATATATTTAAAAATCATTTACTGTGGATAGCGATACTATATATATCAATATTAATCTGGCCATAATAAATCTTGACCAGTTGGCCCATATCTGGAACCAAATAATCCTTGGAAATCTAACGCTTAGCACTGGCATAACCCAGTAGACCTTCTCAGTTCTTCAGTGAAAAGTCAGTGGTCCGTGCCCAAGCTGAAATGGACCTAACATTGATAATAGCTTAGTAACACTAACTGTAAACATGAAAAAACTGAAAATATCACAAACGGGAGCAATTCAGAAATTAAGGATGATGATGTTTTAAAATCCGAATTTGTTTTGTGGGTTGGTCAACGTTTTAAAATTTACGATATATTTTGGCGACATCAAGCATTGGATTCACAAATCATTCACAAAAGTGTTTGCAAATTTTGCAAAGGCTGCGTTGCTGTTGTACAAGAGAGAGTGTAGACGCCATCTTGAATGTTTCATGACTCTCAAGTAGTGTAACGTGGCAACATTCCTGCCCGTCTAGCCATGACTATAAGAAACATTTTGTTTATCTTTTTAACTGTGAAAATTGTTCTGAAACTGTTTTGTTCTGTAGCTGCTTTGTTCCATAAGATACTCACTCTTCAATATATTACATATGCAACAATTGCGTGACATATTTCGAAGAGTTGAATATAAATCAGTCTGCAAAGTTATTTTGCGTCTGAACACAGTTTCTCTTGTGTCAACATTGTATTGAGGCAGAGGGTGCCAATTGATACAGCCATGCTGACTTTCATTTATCAGCCCAGTCGTCGGCTAACCAACGGCAATTCTACACAGCACTGGCTATCTGGTATTGGTAGTTTGACTTTATCTACTAATATACAATTGATGGTGTGTCCATTGGTCGGCTATAGCTACTGTTTCAATCAATATTGACATAGATTAATGACCTTATTGGTCCCGCTCTATTCTCTCATTTCTTAGTCCTGTAGACCAGATTTCTGTGCTGGATAATTCGAGCCATTCTGTTCTACCTTCAGTTTAAGTCAGGTAATTCAATGTGACTTAATACTGAATACATTTGCAATCGTCTTTGTCGCCTTATTGTAGGCAAAGAATGTTCTTTAAAGCGCAATACAATGACCTGGATTGTCTAAGATGTGAGTGTTTCCTTCTCTTTGATTTAAAGTTATTTGTAAACGAACAGTCATCAACTTTATAAAAATATCAAGTCACCCCAAAAATTATTTAATTTGTTTGATATTACAGTAGCCTGATCAAACTGGATAGCATAACATTTTTTTTTTAAGTTTAGAACCCAAATGTTCCCCTTAGTCATATCAACACTCCCATAATGTCAACATACTTATGTGTAGGAGAAAAGGAAATATTACATTAAACAGTACAGATGAGGCAATATCCAATCATGTTAGATTTCGAAAAGGCACAACCGAGGACAGTACAGCTGTTAAGCCATAATCACTGTTTGCGCAATATTGATGTACAAACATTCACAAATGAGCTTTACCTATGGATTTTAAATCGATCAATAAACATCTTGACTTGTTAATCAGTTTTCGTTCAACAGAGGTCCGTTATAGCTTTACGATTTATTGTGCCTTTTCGCACTGAGATTACAAATGCATTAACTGTTCCGTTCCATGTACACACTTGAACCAGGTTTGTAGTTTATGGCTATATCGAAATATTGACCAATTGGCCTTTCACTTGATCTTTCAATGACTAAGGTCTAACTGGGGACCATTGACATGTTTGTTTAACTCAGGTGACCTCCCGGGATCTACAGCCCAGACTCAATACAGGATTGATAGCGCATTTGGGGTCGCCTTATACAGTTTCTACCACGAACTGTCTATCTTTACTTCTACAATGTTTAAGTGAATTGCCAGATTTCTAATTTGTACAAAAAGCGTATGCGTGACGACCCAACACTGGCATATCAATTGTTTATTGTGTATTGTTTATTCATATTGTAATGCCATTTTATCATAATCAAATTTGTTGATGTTTGCAGATGACGCGTAAGTTGTTTTAACCAATGCAAAATCTGAATGATTGTGAACTTTTACAGACAGAACTCATTAATTAAACGTTGAAACCCCATCCAATATAATTATTAACAAATTTAATGACCAACTGCCTACTGTATTTAACTAATTTTAAGGCTCAATGTCGCAAAATACTTTTTTATATCCTAGTATTTTATAGAATTAATGTAAACATCTTACATTTGTTTTAATTTCATATGTTGCAATTATTTGCAAATGTATAATATCATTGTTATCTTCTATGTTATGCAAATGGGCCAGATGGTCTCTATGAGCAAGAATTGAATAAACTAAAACTAAACTATACTTAAGATTTTGCATCAAACGTCAGCAAAACTCTATAAATACGGTTCGTCCCTAGGCTATTTATGTGGTGCAATATTAAACACTGTTCGGTTTTGATTGCGTACAGTCGTGGGAAGTATTGCCATTCTTTCTCGTTGGGACAATATTGACGTACAGGCGATCACAAATGAGCTTAAATTATGGCTGTTAACTCTGAAAATAAAGCTCTTGGCTTCTTGTTTGGTTTTCTTTCAGAGGAGTCCAAACTATAAACAACCTAGAGGGAAAGTCAAATAAACGTGTTACAGACTTACACTTTTCCATTTATTGCACCTTTTAGGAACACATTTACCATTATTTGAACCGTACCGTGCACAAATAGATAAAAGTGATATAGTATCACCGTTAATATTTAACATAATAGTTATGGGAAATGGTTTAAATTCGGATAAACGTTAAATTATTGTTTGGTTTAGGTTTTACGCCGTACTTAAGATTTTTAAGTGGTAGAAAATAATTATGTTCGTTGATTTGTTATTAAATGCAAATTTAAATGCAATATGAAGCCTCGTATATGCAAATTAGACATTATCAAATCAAACTGTCTTTGTACTATATTAATCATTGCAAATATCCCCTTCACTTGGCTTCCATTCGTAGATCTTATTGAATTTGATAAATATCATAACCTAGATATTATCAAATTACCCTACTTTTTTCAATAAAATCGAAAATAGCACGAGAAAATATTTTATTTCGAATAAGTGGACAAAAATCCGGCTATAATAAAATCTTGACCTTTTCACTATTCGCTGGAATCAACGTCAAAAAGCTCCAAAGGATGCTTGAGAATCTCGCCTTCTGGGTTCTACAATCAGGCTCGTTCGCATAGTCTGTGATCAATAGCTGCAGTCAATCTAGCGTTTCTCTGAGTCTGGAAAACCCTGCTATTGGACAAAAGCTTAATATACCAAGAAAAGATTTTACAATCGTTCAAAAGTTGTAAGTACCTTCCTTAATATAAGTCGGCCTTATTGTATGAGAAATAGAATAAATTTGGATTTATAATGTTTAGTTATGGGAACACAAAGTTTACAATTTTTGCCATCGATAGTAAAACCACGACTGGATTTTATCCGCCGGTTTGTTGGCCTCAGACAATAGTTCAAAGATCTTTGGAAATAAACTTCTGAGGCTAACTTTCTGATAGCTGAATCAACCCTATGATTTCTCCCTAAAGATTTTTCCGCTTTGTGTGAACACTTATTTAGACTCATAGTAGATTTATTCCTAAGAATAATGTGACTTATTCCTAAGAATAATGTGACATCTTACCCCTTGTTTGTAGGTTCCCTCAAAATGATCTTTTAATATTGCTGCAAACTTTTGCGTTTTAAGTGAGTGTATAAAAACTGCTTTCTGTTGAAAAATAGTACTCTAACCACATACGAGTACAGAATTGTATTCAACGTCCAAGTAGTTGGCCTAAAAGGGAATCTGGTTGGTATAGGTAGATCGAGTTCATCCACTAATCAACTATTGATGGAGAGGCCAAGTGTCAACTTCAGTGTACATTTCAGTCAATATTGATACGGCTGATATATATCATTGGTAACGCCCTAATGCCTTATTCCTTCATCCACTAGCCGAGGCTGCTCAGTCCGAAGACATAACATCGACGTCACTAGGTTTCTGATTAACCATTCTTCTGATTTACACTGTTTACAAGTTACGCAATATTGAAACCAGTTTAATGTCGCCAAAAAATCTAAGCCCAATACTATTGTTAGCAAACCGTCATGTTTATTTTATTCTGACCAAAGGAAGTTTTGATGGGCTTACATGTTTACAGTGGGGGCCACACAATTTTATGTCACGTATAAGAATGATTTAACTCGGGCTGCTGACTTTAAATAACTACCATCGTATACTAGATTTCTCACACTACTGGTAATTTTGTCAGCCTT
>JAVFBZ010214373.1:11687-27177 GCA_032466195.1 Katharina tunicata
TTAACTCGGGCTGCTGACTTTAAATAACTACCATCGTATACTAGATTTCTCACACTACTGGTAATTTTGTCAGCCTTACGTTACTTTGGATAAAGTTCTAACACTCATTTCACAGCAGTTTCTTCACAAGCTGTTCTTCCTATAAGATGGCATGACTGTCTAATAATAACTGGGTGTCCACACCAACGTTAATGACACAATGTAAATATTTAAAAAAATTATGAAATGTGAGAAAAAAGATTATACAACTTGAACCTTCGGGCAGGCTGGTGCTTTGATTTGTAAAATCTCTCGCCGGGGCCTTGTAATTTTGAAAATCAACACACTCGAGCGATATTAATCGTAACGCACAGGCTCATGTTTGATAACAGCTATATAAAGTTTACTTCAAATTCGGATTGTTTACTCGTGAGGCAATATTGCACTTGGTGTTACATTCATTAGTTTCGGTCCTGGAAAGTCTTGTCATTATGACTGTCCCAGCAATATCAATGTGTAAACATTGTCACATGCATGATTTAAATTATGGATGTTAAGTATAACTCTTGACTTAATTTATATTTCATTCTGTCATATAAAATAGCCCAAATTAACTCTGACATAATTGTGACCTTAAATAACAGCATAGCTTTTAATTGTAGTGTATCTTGCGCCCTCAGACTATGCATTATAATATACAATTATCATGTGCACATAACTGTAATTTGGCCCTTAATATGTTCTATAGTATTATTGGATAAATTTTTACCCCATGGTGAACGGGGTCTAGATCTTACTCACTGTCTTGTTGGTGCTTTTGTTGTTCTTGTTGTTGTTGTTGATGTTACACTAACTAAATGGACTATTTCTCTGTCAATGATGTTAGGATTGTTCGGAAAATTGGGCAATATATACCTGATAGTACTACGCAAGTCATTACGGAGCCGGAATGTTCAATTTTACCATGCTTTTCTTAAAAAGCGAGTTTATAAATGCTTACAGCACAAATGTCAAGGCTTTGAGGCATATTCTAATAATATATGCTTCAAAGCGTGTAGCCACATGATTCGTGTTTGTTTAAACATGCACACAGCACAAATGCCAAGGCCACCTCGACATTTGTGCCTGCAGCCTCAGGATTCGTATTTGCTGCAGTCCACGGGGTATGTCTCGCAGTGCGGACTTGTCTACTCAGACAAGCGTTCAACAGTGCAAACGAAAGCTGGGGCGCGTTTAACATTTTTTTTTATATTATTCTTGAATGCTTTGCGAGCAATAAAATGCAATATGGAGTGTCATTTTTACATGACTGGTTAGCCTGATCGTTAATTCTCTGAGATTTCAATTTATTCAGCTTCGATTTGTAGATTATATCTTATTCTATTAAAGATAATAGCGTGGATATTAGACTTTTATTCTAGTTTCCTGACAGGTCCGATGTATAAATCAGGTAATGATATAAATCTGTTTAGAATTCCATCATACCTGCTTATTTATTTAATGTGTTGCAATACAAAGTATGATTGGTTGTTTATAACGTTTAGATCACATCCAATAAACATTTCGTATGATTCGTTTTATGTGTGAATATTTTCCATGTCATACAGTAATTCGATTGATGCAAGCCTATATTTCTCGTTCTTTGGGACATATCCTAAAACATCTCTTGTCAGATTGTGATCAGTCACTTCGTTTATGTGACAGACTGGCAATTTAAAGAAAATCATCGCCTTGTTTATATCCTAATATAACCGCCCAAGTTCAAATTAATTCCCCAAAGTATGGATGAATCAGAATCTTTTTTCGGAAGCAAAGTTTTGGGATCTGTTACAAACTGCTCACGGGAACTAAACTTAATTGAACCACATATCTGTTACAAATTTGCGTTTCAATAAATATGTTATTTCATTTAAGCTTGTAAGTTTTACTACACATTATTGTTACATCTCGACACGAATCTTACGATCATTTATGCTCTGAGAATGCAAATGCATAATAACTGTACATTGATGCACTCCAAAATGACACATCGCACAAATATACCAGACGTGGAAGATGATCAACCGTAATACATCACCAAAACCCACAAATGGGTTCAGGCGTTATCTAGATCTTGATGTTATTCTGCCCTTAAAAATCTTTATCTGTTTACTATTAAGCGTAAATATATCTGAAGTCTTTGAGGATCTAACTTAAAGAGGAAGTAAAAAAAAAAAGAAAAAAAAAAGTCATGCATAGTCAACTTACAGACCCTATCGAATTGTTAACAGAACTGCTTTTACGCTTCTTGTACGGCTTCTCGTTTTACTTTGAAAGCCCCTTAAACTGAACCACTGTAAGTAAAATGTATGGTGGACAGTTTGAGCCATGACTTACATGTATTTATGTAGTTCTTGCTGATACAAATTAACCAAATTACTCAAAATGTAACCCTAGCAAATCAGAGTTTGTACGAATGACATAATTAAGTTATATATCTGATCGACATTTTAACATAAATTTTGTTCAGCGACATGACCTTTACAAGAAATATAGCACGAACAGTCAACAATACATTTTACTTACAGTAGTATCAGTTGAAGTGGCTTTCAGTGGAAAACATTTAACTGTACAAAAAATGTAATAGCAGTTTTAGTAACAACTTGATATGTTCTACAATTTGACTTTGACTTAGTTTTTTGGTTTCCTTCTCTTTAAGATTACGGACTTCTTTGTTCGACTAAGACGGTCTTTCTGGCTCTACATTATATTGTCAATGGTTGTGACAAAGCTTGGCTTTAAACCTGGAAATAGCTTTAGTATCAAACTGGCTTCTTCGTTAATTTTATTTCTGTTTTTCGAAAGAATTACAAAACGTGTGTGCATGTTCTATCTTAAAAATAAAACACAGCATGTACTATCCCGTATGTGTACGAAAACATGCTAACGTAAACATGCACTGCCAGGAAATAGTTATAAATATTTCCGTCCGACACAAATTTAACCAAAATCTGTCAATTTGAAGTGGGCAAATCTATACCTCGACAATTATCAAAGAATGAAAAATGCCATAAAGAGCCAAAATTCAATAGAACCATAATCAAATGCCACAAGAACCACAGTAGAGGTTATCGGCAGCTGTATTGGAGACGTAAGTACATTAAATAGCTTTTTCCAAAAGAGTCTTGGCGTGATTTTCCCATGCAATATTAAACTTAAATCATCGGATATAAAACCGGTCACGCACACATTGTGTAACTTGATTGAATTAAACACCATATATCCCTTTGTTGCTTTTTGCCACAAATTCATATTCCTGTTCTCCTGTATTAACGTGGCGTCTGTGCATGGGAAATCATTTCTTCTAAGTAATTTTAGCAACTCGAAATTTGATTTTCAATCCATCAAACACCAATTCGACTGTCATAAAACTTAGTTTTATAAAAACGAGTTTACAATTAACTGAACATTTTTGGAATCAGTGAATTTAACTTGTCGTTTAATTTTTTAAATGTTTGCCACCAATACCGACTGCAAAATCAAGATTTATATATAATCTTTACAAGAGCTTCAGATTCTAACTTTCGTAAAACATACAGCTGAGTATAATTCCTGATAATAAATTAAATTAACCAAGAAGAATTTTCTTAGACCTTTTTTAGTTAGAATAATAAATCATTCTAATTCGTTTAAAAGATCATTACAAAGGAAAAATGTTTTCAAATCGTCCAACTTGAGTTCTTCCACATGACTATTCTGGTGCCACATTTCGCGTAAAGCCACATCACAAATTTCAAGTAATTTTTTTTTCCGAATTTCTCGGGCTATAAATTGCATGGAACTATTTAAGGATTACAAAGAAATGTTAGCTTTACGATGTACTAAAATTTACGTAACGTCAGCAGATAGAAACACTGGCGTCTCCAAACTAAATTAACCGAAGCAACAGAATAAATAAATAAGATCTCATCGCTGAGCTGTTAAGTATTTAAATCTGTTATTCAGATTTAACCTTTGAAATAGTTTCAAAAGCTTGAGTAACTGCGTTTTTAATTTAATTTAGAGTGTTAAGGTACATTGGGGAAAGTCATAGTGAGTTGAAGAGAATTCCTAAGAAATATTATAGACATAATGAGTATTTCTTTCATCATAACTCTTTGTAATATTTATTATAATAGTAATTATTAGCATAAAACCAAAGCTGTAAAAATTATTTCGATTTTAGGAGTTGTTTGCGTCATAATTGGGATGTGTTTAAAATGATGCATTTTACTTCTGAAAACCAATGGCCACATAGTTGGTCACAATATTTTCATAAATCTTGTTCTTTAGCTGCCTTTATTATTTACCTTATGTCACGTTCGTGGATAATGAAACAATATAAAAAGAGAAGTATTCTAATCTGCTTATTTCCACAGGCAAATATTTTTTACGGAAAATACTTTGTAGCAGCACAAGCGACCAATCTTGAAGGGGACGTGTCTTAGACAGAGAACATGATTGACAGATGTCCTTAAGCGGCAGATCTGACATGTTTTCAAACTAAGCTGTCTACAAGTTCACACGATCGGGCATATTTATTTTTGGTAAAAACAGAGGCAATGTCCCTTGTCCTGGATTGTTATCACTTTATAATCTTCTCAATTCTTCTGTTTTTTTTTCTGCTGGTTAATCTGTCAAATATTTGGATTCCATACATGTACGTCGCAATGTCAAAGCGTGATTATCAACCAATAAACTAGCAGCAGAGAATGGGTCTCCATCTCTTCACAATAACTGACAAGGCAAATTTGCCAGATATTGTAGATATATCTATATATATAGCTTGATCGGTGTCAATCGGTACACCACTATTGTTTAAAGACACAACAGGTTCAATACATATTATAGTTGTTTCGGTTGGAATTCAAATTTTAGGGGTTTCTTTTGTGCTTTATCGAAACAGAGTTTTTGGGAAAAGCGGGAGATTGTCGTTCTCTAGCGACATCTTTACGATTTACTGTGATAGTCACTCTTAAGCAATGGCCGTTTAGTCTTTTATTTGTTGAGCACGAGTTCATTCAGAAATTAGTGAGCCTGGAACGCCTTCACATAATTCTTTACATCATCTGCTCTTTTTCTTTGCAAATGGGGTTGTGTCAAAATGTCATTGCGAAAATATTCAAAGCAATGTACACGTGTTGAGTGCACCAGAATAAATGACAAGCAGAATCTGGTCAGTCATTCCTAATCTATTACCATGTCCTCATGAACATCGTCAATAGTACTTTCTAATTAAATTATTAGCATGCAAAGCATAGTTTATTCAAACTCCATACTTTCTTATTAGCTTCAACTGTACTGTACCAGTATACATTCATGTATCCCTGACTATTTCAAAGTTATATTAGAGCCAGAACACCCTGTGAATCGGTAAGCATCTGAGGCAGGAAGGAATTAAATATCGCTATTTGAAAACAACACAAGTAATATCCCCTTAATCTATTACCGGTGTTGAGGAACATAACATTGTCCAAGAATGGAAGACATTTATTTAAAAGCGAAGCTAAGAATAGGCCTTCTAAGTCTCGTTCGCTTCTGCTTTACATCCGGGTACATCCTCGAAACATATCGCTCTGTTTTGATTATTGGTCTTTCAGAATGGTTTTTCTATTGCCTTTGGTTCATTTATAGTACCAGACGGGACAATGGTCACCGTTTTAACTTCCCATTTGATGTTTTATCTACATAAAACGTAGCATGTACCCAGAACTGGAAGGACTCTCGTGAAATCTCTTGCATCACATGACGCGACTTACTGGTCCTATTAGAACAACAACCTCTAAATGCAGTGCATGATGGCGCCTAGCGCATATTATCAATATTATTGTCGCGTTTACAAAAATATATATCTAAACTGTTTATCCGGAACGGCCTTTGGAGTGTGCGGTTGTGGACTAGATGTCAGGAAACGATTTACAGCTATATAAAAAATGTATCTACGTGATCTACGGCCAAGGTCATGCAACACGCGTCTGTCGATGTAGCTTACCTTTCGAAGAGCCAACAAGTGTTATTTTACAATGCTGCGGAATAAATGTGGCTGAAACACGTATATAAGAGATAAACGTTAAAGACTTTCTCTGAAGGACATATCCGGTAAAGTGATTTAGCAGTGGGTAAGAAGTTAGGACTTGTAAGAGATGTGAAAATAGCTGATGCAGCAGGAACGTTGTGAAGTGACCGTTATCAACTTTTCAGCAGAAACAGTTCAATAGAATAGTAAAGCACATATCTATTATTTATCAATAAACCATGTTTTCCATTAAACCATTAGATATTCCAGAGGAACTCTTAATGTTTTACACGGTTTTAAGCTCAAAAGGGCTAATGACCTGTATCTCTTGGGAGTTCTGCATAACTGATACCCACGTCAAAACCATCAAAATAGTTATGGCAGAAGAAAACATTGACAGACAAAAAAGCTTATACATCAAGCATCTGATGAGACAAATTGATAAACCAAAGCAGCGATCAGTTTATAAACAGATCAATAGATGGACACAGAAACTTTTCCTCCATGAACCTTCTATTCATATTTTGACATTCAGATTCTAGACTCAAATTTTCAAAAAGCATGACGGTTATGTTAATCTATGTGACCGAATGACCAATATAATTATTACGGTTATAACGTTATATACAAATATATCTACATATATAAAAGATGTGCAGTGGGTGACCAGTTAACCCAAATACACCTAAAGGGTTAACAATATTCTCTCCTACCGTGTGAAGTTGCGAGCGGCATTCGTTAAAACCAGAATGTCGTTTTATTGGTTCCATACAGGAAAACACGTATTAGAGTGTCCTTATTCAATATTTATAGAAGAAACATAATTTGACGTTGTTTGTTTTACACCATGGGAATTAAACTACACACGCCATTGAAGTTAATAGAATGTTATAAAACACTTTATTTAAACAATAATTTAAACAAGTATCTTAAGCAGCGTAAATAATATGAAGTTTCTTTGTTCTTCGTCGGCTTGATGATCAAATTGAAATACTTTTTTTGTTTTATATTTTCTGGATGCCAGCGCTGTAGAACTAAGCTACTGAGTTAGAAAAAATATTTATTGAATTTCAAGGTTTGTTGGATAATACAAAAAGAGGCACATTGCATCGTAAACTTGGTCGTATTACATGAAAAGTTTGGCAATATATTAAACTTTACTGTGTACTGATATCTTGCTCATTTGTTTTAAGCATATGTACCTGAATGCCTGAATCTAGAACAAAACCTTCTTTCAGCAGAGACGTGTTTATATAAGTGAATGTGCTATTTTTTTGGCGAAGATTGGGACAAACACAAACATACGTTTACAGCCACAAAAAAATGAAAAAACAATCAGCTGAAAGATGGTAGTCATTCTTAAATATTTATTAAATCTGTTAGTTTCAAGCTGTGAGCATAGAGTAAAGGTGAAAAAATAACATTTTCGAGACTGTTCTTTTTTTTGTTCTTCACACCAAAGTCACTGTGACCAACAGTTTTTTCTCGTTTGACAGCCGATCAGTCAAAGTCAGCCATTAAGTAATTACCTGAAGACATATCACCTTTACCGAAAAAATTAACTTAAGCTGAAGCCCCAAAAAAGAACTTTTTTTTTTTATGCCAAAACCAAATCTTTTCCAAGCGCCATCGGTCATAACATGTTATGTTTTTTTTAGCTTAATCGTTGTAGTAACCTTGTAGACAATCCTCTCACCTTATATCGTAAATCTTCCGCTTCCTTTGAGGTTAAACACTTTGACATGAGATCAACTGGGATATATAGGCCAAATACATTTATAAAATACTGGCTTGTACAATAAAGCGTTCTTCACAGTTCTACAATAAGGCAAATAGAAATGAGCAAATCTTAAAGCTCTTATTTGTAACTTTTTATTTTATTTTTTGGGGTTGTTAAAATTAAAATGATTTAACACTTTATGCATAAAAATCGATCTGAATTTCTCTGTTGTAGCTTGTCTTTTATTCAAAGTTAAATCAGCATAGTCCCAATCCAGCGAATATACGATATGAACCACAAAAGACTAAGCGAGGTCAATGAGACATCTTAGCTACTATTGTGAAGACGTATTTTATCAACATACCACGATCAACAATTTGCACGTAGTTTTGTGCACCAGTACTGTTCAAACATGGGACAAATATCATTTAATAACGTTGTTGAAGTTCTTTTGTTAGGTTTTTCAATGCACTTTTGAATTAAAGACAATTTCAATTTATTAAGTTGATTGTTTATACTATGGTCACGCGGTTATTATTTTGGAATGACAATTTATATATATATATCAGTTCCTGACTCTAAATTCTTGTCTACCCAAATTAACCTCGGTGCATTTTTAGTTATCTTTCTTTTGTGCTTTGTGACGTCACAATGCGGGGGGTACTACAAGGTTTCATTCACGGGTCTATATTTTTCATTATGTATATGAATGAGCAGCCATCTTAAATCCTGTCGTCTTGTGTGCTTGTTGTAAGAAGATCAGGCAAATATTTTTACAATAACAAAAACAAAAAATGTTCATTATTTTTTATCCTCAAATGTGAATTATCGTTCTCAGCATAAAAGTGGAGTATATCTTAACATTCTTCCCCGTCGTCTGAAAAAAATCGAAGTGTATTCAAATTCAGCATCACAAGCAGGAATAAATACATGCAAGTATATTTCTATCAATTTTTGGATAATATATAATGATTTACACCGTGTCGATACGTCTAGAGACATTTCTGTCTCTTCTAAAACTTTTAAAAAGAGTGTAAAAAAGATCTATAACGAAACACTAATCAAGTTGCTGATATATGAAGTCAAGGCAGAGAACTACATTGTAATTATATAAACATGCAATGCAGTAAAGCAATGTGAACGTTATTCTCTAGTAATAAACTAGAGAAAGGGTCGGTATTTAACGGTATGGCACGCAGACAGTATCAATATACAATTTATCAGATCGTGACGTGAACAGCTGCTAGTTGATTTTGAATGATTTAAAGACGTATAGACGCGGTTGAGCGACATAACAGCATATTTAAACAAAGCAACATTCATGTATACAGAAAGAGACCAGTCAGGTCATTTTAAATATACACCAATTTGGAAAATAAATTTAAGATAGCAAGAACATGTTATCTTATCTTGGCTAGAAACAACGCGGTAAATAAAGAAGGCAACATGCTTGAAGACGAAATTAAAGGTTCACAAAAAATACAAAAAAATATAAAAAAAAGTTTCAAAACAAGTAAAGATTTTAACATTTGATCAATGCGTCGTTCATTTGTGTACATAAATAGGAGTTACAAAAGCCTTACAGATTCTTAGAAATAATAAAACGATGGAGAATCTAACATCAAATAAGGATTTATGTCCACAACTGATAAAAGGTAACCTGGGACATAACTAATACGTAACCAGTTATATGAAAGAACATGGAAGCTATACTGCAAATATACAGCAAATATAAAAAGCCTACAGATTTTTTTTAATTTTCCAAAAGTCGCTAAAAATATGAAGCACGTCGACAATTTCTCCCCATTGACAATTGTCAGCACAGTAATTACAAGTTGCGGCTGTCAACATCCGCTGTTTACTCGAATCAATTATGCTAAACATCCATAAATGCCCTTGGTGAATTTCCCTGGACCTGATCTAGCCCAGTAGATATATAGTAGATCCTGGACGATGCAGAGATCGAAACTTTTTAACACTAACAGTTACGAAAATACCTTACATACATGTATGTTATTTTTGCTTTCATCCGATCCCAATTCAGTTCAAATCTAAAGCCCGCTGAACATAATATTTCATATGGTATATATTATACATCCGAAACCAGCGATAACCCTGAAAGAACAATTGATCAGACTATCTCGTAGCTTAACAAGAACTGATTGTCAACAACCGTTTTGTCAATAAACAACTTGACGAAAACATCCTGGCGTCTCTCCAGAATTTCCGTCAGCTGACAGACTTGGAACAATCTTATCCAGAAAGTTCAAGTGGTCTGTCTGGCTCTGGTACGAATCCTAGACAGGAGTAAAAGATTTGTAGTATTTGACGACTTCGTCCAGCGAAATCAATGACAGAGTATGGGTTCAAGAATGAAAAGTCAAGTTAGGCAAATCTATATTTAACGCACTAGGGAAAGGTCAACGGTGGAGAATACATCGTATTTCATTCGGGACAAATTGTTATTAACCTATATATTAAAATTAGAAAGCATCCATTATGCCTTACGGTTTAATTTATTCCTTACTGAATTAGTCAAACCGCTCCATACTCCAACTATACTCAAGTTGTTGAACGCACCCCAGTGTCTAACCAGAAGTTTCTGTTGTTTACAACCATATCATTGAAGTACACGATTGGTTATTGTTCAAATTTTACACAGGATAAAATACTTTTAAGCATGAGTCGGCTTTTGTCCAACAAAATCAATAAGACATTAGGCCTGTGTCTTAAGAATGAAAAGCCGAATTAGACGAAACTATATTTACTCGTAACAGAGGTACATCTGCTATTAAACTTGGGTGCGTAACTCCCAATACATTAGAATGCAAATTTAGCAACAATTGTGCGTTCCGTAACAGACACTAGACAATCCTGACACTTGAGTGAGACGATATGAAAACACTATTTTAATTATTGATGTATAAAATACTATATCATAGCGAAATGCTAGAATGAAATAAGTAATGCAATGTTAAAGTTTATAATTCGTTTATGACCCTGACAAGAAAAGCTAATTTCTTGTTTGACAGAATCAAAATATAATCTATCAAATAGTCGCGGGACGTAACACCATAACAGGTGGACTGATTAAGCGAGCGTGGTGGCATTAAGTCGTAACTGAGGAAAATCACAGCTTCTTTTATAAACCAGCTGTTTCGCACAATTACAAGTTACATGTAGGTCGTTGTAAGTATAGACCGATTTAGAATAGCAATCATAAAATCCACAGACCTTATTTGTTACAATTGAACATGTGCGGGAAAAGGGTATTTCCATGTGATTCCTTGAATGGTCCATTGTAGAACTTTTAAGCTGCCAGTTAGGCACCTCTAGAACTTGTACATAATATACATTTTGAAAAAGTGATTTGTCAAAATGTGTTACTGATTTTTGTTTCAACACCAACTTCACCCAAAAATGAACATAGCAATAGCATACATCATTGTGGATATCTTACGACACACGAATACGTAAAAATGTACCCTAAGTGATTACAGGTCGTGGGTTTGTCTTTGATGTAATAAAACGGTATTATAAAAAAGTTGTGATTGAAGACTTTGCAGAGTCGAAAAGAAAATGTTCTTTAACTACACTGATGATCTGGGTATTGGCGATTTGTCTTGTAAGCTATTACGTAATGAATGACTTTGACTGATCTGCAGTCTAAAAAGCTATTGGCTACAGTTACTAGTGATTTGCTAAAAACAATCGGTCGTGACATTTTCACCTTCTTATCTTAACAGTTTTTTTTTCACAATTTCTTGTAAATCAGACACAGAGAAGTGGGTTTTGATTAAATAATTAGACTAATTTATAATAACCGGACTTAATTTTTGCTTTACTGAAACATTCCTGTCTCTGTGAATGTTAGAAAACCGTTTTTGTGAATTTTCAAGAAACTCTTTCAGCTTTGAAAGTGATTCTGTTAAGCTTAGAAAGTGAAAATGTCACGACCGATCGCTTTTTGTTAAACCACAAGTCACACAACAGTTATGTATGTACACTTGCTGAGATAGAGTCAGGCATTAACTAATGTCTTGGAAAACAAATTGCTCATGCCTAAACTCAATGTCCCTGAAGTCCTGCATAGTAACATTTTTTTACACCTTTAATTCTTCAATGCACATTAGGTCAATGTATTTTTATTGTGTCTAACATGTTTCGAAGACATATGGCCTGAAAATTGTCAGTCTTACTGGAGTACTAAAGCATTATCGACAAAATTTGACATCAGCCATAAGAGTCAAAGAGTAATTGACCAGACCGTCTTGTTCACATAAGTCTGTCCGATAAACAGTTTCATAAAACTTTCTTTCGTCTGTGCAGAATTTGCTGTCTCTGACAGGCTTGGAAAACCCATTTCCAGAAAGTTCAAGTGGCATGTCTGTTCCTTACGTATTCTAGACAGAATTACAAAGCTTGTATTAGTTGGTGGCATTGTGGAGCAAAATCAATAAAAGAGTAAGGAATAAAACGACAAAAAAACAAAGAAACGAAAATAAACCGCCAAAGGACACTTTGTACATTTTCAGTTTGTAGAAGTGCTAACATCATAGCTGGTAAATACGACATGAAAATGTACAAACTGCTCGTTTTATTTCTTTCCGGATAAATCAAACCGTTTTATTCTAGAAAAATCAATAAAACTCTGTTGTTTCCAGAATAAAGTCGGACAAAGCTATATTTTCCTACATACTTGAGTTAGTCGCCCGTCCCTTGCAAACAGTATACAAACTTAACTATTTATTTAGATGAACCACTGATCTCAATGGTACTTTTATTCTGGCAAAAGTTACGAAGGACTAACATACTTCTATCTGTTGCATAGGGATATTACATTGGCTAATAACCAACAGTAGTTTATATTCAGTTGATGAACTGTATACCCACAATGGCTTCCGTTCAGTAGGTGAAGCTTATTTCATATATATTAAGTGCCATACAGAGCAAATATGGAGGCAATTATTTATACACTACACGCACGTCTTGAATAGACAGATAACTAAATCGCCTTATAGTTATAGCTGGAAAAGTCCGCTTGTATCGTTGAGATCGATAATTCAACAAAAGAATCAGTTGTTGGACATAATCCAATTATTTCCCCGCCCTTTTGTCTGTTTTTGTTAATTCCCTTCGGAGCCAGGCAATATCATCCGATACCATTGGTCTTAGCGGATTTAATATCAAACCATAGGCTTGTATTTGTTATGCTTTATTGTGGAGATCCTTTTTGAAGAAAGGTAGTATATTTTATCAGCAGTTTATTTTGGTAAAATTATGATTTCAGACACGCTTTTTGTTCATAAGCAACATTTTAACTTGACAAACAAGACAATTCCGTTATCAGTGTGATCTTTAAAAAAGTTGCGGGGATATGCAACAATGCTTCTATTAAACAAGAAATATTGTACATGAAATAGGTACTACGGTCGTTATAGAAGTAGCCAGAAATCTGCACGAATAGTTCACAAGGACTGTCAATGCCGTGCCGTGACATTGTGGATGATGACAGGGTAATGTCCAATCTGATCTGACGAGATATGAACAACGATATTAAGACACATCTCTGAGGCCCCGTGGGGATATTTTGAAAGCGACATACATAAGCTGATTATGTCATTTACTGCACGTGATAGCATCATAAACAAAGATCAATACATACAATAACCTATAGAAAACTATAAGTTTTCTTCAGAATTTAAATTGCATAAACAATTGTCTCGTATACGAGACACACTTTTGGATATATTTCTTAGTCAAGGTAATCTTGCACTGGCATTATAGGTCAATCTTTAAACCCCCCCCAAATCAGGCGGAAAACATGTCCCGACGGGGTCTCAGAGATCTGTCTTGTTGTGGTCGTACATAGAAGATCTCGCGTGATCAGATAGGTAGATGTCGTGCAAAGGATGCGACATTTAAAGTCTTATGCTGTTAACATTGGAAATTCTCAGAGCGAGTACATTTCGTCTGTCGATTGATAATGGTTTCTTTGAAAGCCTGGTATAAACAGCTGATAATTAGCTTTAGTTGAAGCACTGGTCCTGCACGAAATCTTTGTCGTGCGTCAATTACGTCTAGTAGACAAGAGAGGCTGTAACCGTATCCGGCGCAGACATTTTTAACCGGAGGAAAGGAATGAGGAATGGACCTGAACTAGATGGGATATTCAACCAATGACAATATTTCCTCACCAGGCCCACGTTCTTTCGTGTATTAGTAAAAATACTAAGCATTTCCAACACGCTTGTCACCGCTTCCAACCATTTTTTCTTTTCATCAACACTATCTTGTGTCAAACTCCAGTAGTTGCCAGCACGATTTACCAAGCGGGTTTGGTAAATTTATACAATGCGTGGATTGGCTGATTCATTTATATTACGTCATTCGTTAAATGTGAATCTGAGGAAAACTGTGTACTTATTAAGAAATTGCGGAGTTTGTAATTTGTTCATACTGAGACGTTGCGTGTACATTAACCGCTAGAAAGTGGTGGTGAATGTCTTTTAAATGGATGCACAACAAATGAAATCACCACAGTACCGTTCCGTTTTCCTATTATGTTCGTATACAAAAACTAAACCTGGTATGTATCTTGTTTATTTTAATGATCTTTCAAGTGAGTATATGTTAACAACTGATACAAAAGTCTTTTGTTGAAATGCTCTTGTTAATAATCACTGAAACAAAAACTGTCAATGCAAATACAGTAACACGTTTGAGGTACCTACATGATATGTACATTTTCAAACAGCGTAAGAAACCAACTGAACAGAAAACTGCAGCTATACTCATTGCATTTTGAGCAAATGCAGAAAAGCTTACATACTTCAAACAACATTACCCGGGTAATTCTTAAGGCATTGGGCCATGTTCAAAGAGAATGGCTGGGGATAGTTCATGCCGAACAATAATACATATCAAATTTACTACTGCTTTGTTTTATTTTTAACAGAACCAAAGTATTCATAAATCATGCCACCCAACGCTTCGTAACTCATACGGGCTGAGAACAACATAATACAGAAAGTTCAAGTGGACAGTTTCATCATAGGAGATATTGCTGCATTATGACAAAAAATCCTTTGAGAAATCCTGAGACACTTAACCTCTATCAGTATTGTTAAAGGAAATCGGTTAACTGCTGCTGAAGGTCAAGGATTCATACTTCCAGTCAAATTATTCCCACCTCTACTTAATTTTGGAGTACGTCGAACTTGAACTGGGATAAATATCATCATTTAACTCACATTAGGTTGATTGAAAGGAGCAAAGAAAAAATAATATTTCGTCGACATT
Organism: Katharina tunicata; assembly: GCA_032466195.1. Lineage (NCBI taxonomy): Eukaryota > Metazoa > Mollusca > Polyplacophora > Chitonida > Mopaliidae > Katharina > Katharina tunicata. The sequence continues at coordinate 26,723 of JAVFBZ010214373.1, forward strand.
ATTTATGTTACATAATAATATACTAAGTGGAATAGAAACTAAGGTCGTGAAAGTAATCGGATGCGAAAACACCACTGTAGTCGGGGTACAAATTAAACAATCAATTTGATGTGAATTGTACTCATTCTTGTAAACTATACCTAGGTCAGAATGAACAATGTGAGGACTTTAAAGCTGCAGTACTGATGAAAGTCCTTTGATATAAACCGCCTCGTTACAATTTCCAAATGGTTAAACAATCCTAAAATTCACACACAGCTAGAGTGTCCAGTGATTTTGTAAGCAGAAGAAAGCCTGAACGACATCACTGTCTGCCGTTACCTGATATAGTTTTACTGGTTAAAAAATTAAACTAGGATTCCTGCTAATTTAGTTTTTGGCTTAACATACCAGGTTGAAAACAACAGTACGTCTGATCAACAACTGGAAAAATCTCAGCACCGATCTTGCATTTC
>JAVFBZ010214374.1:0-12880 GCA_032466195.1 Katharina tunicata
TTCAAAATCCCGAAAACCTAAATAGACTTATGTTCACTATTTTGGATTGGTCCATGGCTTTCCGAAAACACTCAAGTGGTTTGATTGCGTTCTATAATGAATAATATGCGAAAATTAATCAAACCATATGACTTCCCATTGCCGAAGTTTAAGGATACCAAGTCCTTTAAAATGCTTAAAATTTAAAGGAAGCAATTGTCTAATTTAACTTTTGCAGTATTGATCTTATAACAATGAAAGGAGAAAAATACTCGACTAATTGTTTGCTTCTGGTTTAGGGGCTTCTGTTTTAGTTTAATTTGAGCTGAATTTTAATTTATGGAAAGAGAAGCGTACGCTCGAGTAACTGTTCCATCTGCCTTTGCGTATGGAAGCGTATGGAAAATCGAATAAGATGTCTATTTCAACATAACTGGATTTATTTTTTAATTTGATCTTAACAAAGAGAACCGTTAATCTAGAGAGAACCCCGCTGCTAAGACATGATTGGAATTTTTTATTCCTAATTCAGTTTCCATAATGAAATTTCATCAGTTTTATGTAACCGAAAAAATGTCTATTATCAAACAGATATTATGCAACGAAGATTAAATTTTCCGTGACTGGGCTTGTCTGGAAAGAAGGTCAACCAATTTGTCTGACTCATCAGCTGTCAAAACCGCCTCCATAATTTCGGATCTTATGAAGGCTTATACAAAGTCGTATAATTATTTTCTTTGGCAAATTGCATGATAATCAAACTGAATCCACTACTATATATTGTCACTTCATGTAAGAACTCTACGTCTTATCACAATGGGTGACCCGCCGTGTCTTAGTTGATCGATCGGTGGGCCGGTGAATCCCCTTTACTGATGTACCCGATATGGGTTCGAATTGCCCAGTCGACCTCACATATATAACGGGTGTTTTCCGTTTACGATGATAAACACCAATCAAACAAACTCTGGTTTAATCTTATACTTATAATATTTATTTTCTTTAAATTCCACTCGTTAAGAAAAATCACATATCTGATACATTCGAAATTTGTTCCTGTATACCATAGAGTTGTAATACGTGCATTTTTGTCTATATTTTCCCTCAGTTTAACCATGTAATTTTCTGAAACAAACAACAAGAATGCCTTTGGGCACCTGCCCAACTTTCACATAAGAAATAAATAAATTTCAATAATAAATTTCTTCAATCCATAGAGAAGAGCTTGAAAAAGAATAACAAGGCCATGTCTGTGTTGAACATGATATTGTTGATGTTGTCTCAGGTCCTTAAAATTCTTCGGAATCCCGTAAGAATTTCAATAAACTTTCGAACCAGCTTTGGCCAATAACTAGCATCAGAAGTCTAATAACCTGAAGTATGGAACGAGTTATTAACACGTATCATCGGCGTTGAAACTCTCACTAAAACAGATTGACGAACAAGCGCCCTATAGCGAGAAAAAGTGGTCGCTCAGATGACATGAATTGGATGTAAAATTATGGTTTATTTGCAATACATTAAGTAAAGAGGCAATCCGCTTGTCGTTTGCTAGTTAGATTTTACCCATTCGTCAGTCGATTCGAAGATTTAGAAAATGCGCGAAACGAAGGAAAATCAGATGTTGGCATATACATCCCATAGCATGTATAAAGGCTCTGACAAAAAAACACATTGCCATTGATTTGTGTCAATGGCTCGTTTTATACTTCGGGTGACTTGTGCTAGTATTGATCTTCGCCTCATACTTTACCTAACATTTGATTGCGTTAGTCGGAGGTATGACGCAGTGTTTTTTGTTTAGATTGTTATTAAACCACTTGATCGTGTTTAGCGTCGTACTTAATTTCTGTTATATGATGAATTAATCTTGACGGTGTGACTTCAGCAAAATCAAGGGAAAGCCTCGAAAAAACTGCGAATCCAACAGCCACGGAAAACTTCTCTTATATACCAAAGTATCAAGATGGACAGGGCCATTGGAACCTATAAACTTATCAGAAACATCAACAATGAAAGTGCTCTCATTTCAAGCGACTACCTTTGTGATCTCTAACAAAACGGACTGACAAATCTATTGGATGAGTTATAATAACATTCACTCGATAGCAATTCAATTCCGTTTACCGTTTAAAAGATACTACCCACAAAATATTATATGAACATTTTATTTATACAAATTGAAAATGGAGGTTCTACTGCTTAAAACGCTTTCAGATTTTGACGCTTTGGATTTTATTATGTTTCAATTGGGAATAATTTCTTATCGTAAGTATTTTATTACAATTTACCTGCACACTTGTTGTATGAATTTTTTATGAGGTGTGGAAATGTGTGGAAAAATGTCCAATGTTTGATCACTAAATTTCCAATTCGTTACCAGACTAATGACCAAACATATTATAGCCGCGTACTATTTTTTTTTTCACATTTTTTGCAATTTTGCATATATATGCTCTGTTCTTTACGGTGACCCTTTGAGGACATGGATGTTTTTTGGGGGTTTTTTTACATTTTATTTTATTTATTCGTGTTTTTTTTTTTCCACACGGATGATAAATACTTTCCACACATGTGGTAATTATTTTTAACCTGGACGAAAATTACCCAAAATGTCAACAAAAAAACAAAAAAACATCCATGCCCTCTATATGGGCCACCGTACTAATTATTTTCCACACAGATGATAAATACTTTCCACACGGGTGATAATGATTTTCCATCCGTGCGAAAAGTATTTTCCACTTGAGTGATAATGATTTTCCATCTGTGTGAAAAGTATTTTCCACTCAAGTGATAATTATTTTCCACACGGATGATAAATACTTTCCACACAGGTGGTAATTATTTTCCTTCCGTGTGAAAATTAGTTTTAACTTGGACGAAAAAAAAAAACAAAAAAAAACACGAATAAATAAAATAAAATGTAAAAAAAAAATATATATATATCCATGTCCTCTATGAGCCACCGTGGTTCTTAGATTGATACTAAGATTCATTAAACAAAATCTGAACAGCGAAAAAAAAATATACCCGAAGTTTATTGACTCTACAGATATGTAATCCCAAACTATGGTCTTTTTATTCTTTGAACTAATGTATTAATGGCGTTCGGCTGCGGCAAAACGTGTTTTACGAGACTTCTAGCACTAACTCATAATATAAAAGAACCACGCCTTTCTTAAAACATTGGTAAACAATAAACCCTCTTTCTTGAACAGAGCCACGGTTATTGACCAATCCGACGTGAAATAACAATTAACTTCAGACATATGGTCTTCTTGCAGCCATTACTGTGGTTTGCTTGATCCGAATTAACCATAAAACTCTTTAGCTTTATCATGGGGCTTCAGATTTAGTTCCGGTTAAGTTTCAATGCCTTGGAGTAGTTTTTTATGTAGAAGTCGAATTTTATTTAATGTTCCAGAGAGGCCTTAAATACAACCATCCTAAAATATCATTCCGCAGCAAAAGAGAGCAACTTCTATCAGTGAAATGATCACAATGTTCGTAGAAGATTAGGATTTTTTTAGCAAGCAATCTATTTATACATCCCCTTTTATATATTACGATATTTTGCAGAATATCACCAATAAATGTATGCAGATTCATAATTTGGACATTGTTGGATTTATTTTTCAGTTTGTTCGAGATAAGGAGAACAGTCTACTAATCTTCCTCTGGCATCCATCTACATCTTATTCGAATTATCTTGTTTCCCATTTTCATTTCTACTACAAGGAAATTATCAGTTTTAAGTACGAGGCGACATACATTATTGATATTTTGCGGCTACTAGAAGTCAAGCGGAACCAGAAGGCCTCGAATCAATGATTCCCTTTGTGATCGCTAAGAAAACAGATCTATAAATCCTTTGGATAAGTTATCATAACATTTCCTCAATATCTAATTTTATCTTTCTAACTGACATGTACTCAATCATTGATCGATTCAGGATCTGATTTAATCAAATTGACTCAAGAAAATTTCCGTTTAGTGAAGTTTCAGTGTATGCTGTTTTATTTTTGTACTAAAGGTTTCTTGTCAACATTATGTATTGTTAATTTAATTTCAAATGTGTTAAGAATTAAAAATAACAAAATTTGAATTAAACTTATCTCACAATATCAGACACCAGCTAAGACCCAAGCTATTATGAGACAAATAGCCCAAGGCTTGATCATGGCTTGGACAAAGTTTCACCAGAAAATAATTCCGAAAATTGTTTTTTTAGTGGTGGTGGGGTTTTGTTTATTCCATTTAAGAAGAACAGAATCATTTGTGAATAAGAGCCATTCAACAAAAACTGTACAGAGAAAAGGACATCAAAATAGTTTTTTACCGTAAGAATTTGATATCACAGCTAAATTCATTGTATTCTTAGATACATTCTACTAATGGTGTTTGGCTGAGAACGACGTATTTTATGGCCCCCTGGTCGATATAACATGACATAAATAGGACAGGGTGTCTTCCTCGAACATCGATTCACGATGATCCCAGTTTCTTTAAAAGAACCATACCTTGTTTATTGACCAATCGAACGTGTAATAACAATTCACTTCAGACATATAATCATCTTGAACCCCATTCCTGTGGTGAGATTGGTCCAATTTACTCATAATACTTGGAGAGATTATATCGATATATGCTAATTATTAGACCGGTTCTGGTCATTATAGACTTTTACGTAAGATTTCCAGAAAAATCCTTAAATCCTGAAAGGCATAATAGACATATGTTCACTACTATGAAATGGAACACGGTAAAAGCCTTCCGAAAACATTCAAGTGGGTTTGTGAACGTTCTATAGTGAATAAAATATAACTAGTCAAACCACAGGACTTCCCGTTGCGGCGATTTCTTTTTCCGTTACTAAGTCCTTTAAAATTCTTAGAGTTTATTGGGAGCATTTTGGACACTGCATTGGTTTGACAAACTTACCTTTAATTAAAGACAATTCAGATTCGGACTGTTTTGATCGTTTTTCATTTTGATGTTAAATATCCTATTTAACTTATGCAATATTCATCTAATAATAATGAAAGAAGAAAATTACTCAACGGTTTAACGATAAATTGTCTTTAAAAGTCTGGTTGAGGGATTTTGGTTTGGTATCATTTTAGCTCCATTTAGCTTACGCTCGAGTCATCGTTCCATCTGCTCTTTGCAAAACGTATCCAAAATCGAGTAAGATTAACGCCTAATTCGGCGTAAGTGGATTTATTTTTGAATTCGTTCTTGACAAAGGGAGCCATTAATCGACAGAGGTCCCCATTGCTAAGATACTATACGGATTTTCTATTTCTAATTCAGTTTCAGTATTAAACGCAATTTCATCAGTTTTATGTAACCTGAAGATCTCCATTATCAGATGGATATTATGTAACGATTAAATCTGCCGTGACTGGACTTGTCTGCAAAGAATGTTATCCAATTTGTCTGGACTCATCAGAATTCAGAATCGCCTCCATAATCATGAAGACTGATGCAAAGCCTTTGACTTATTTTCTTTAGCAAATTACATGACAGGCAGCCTAAATCCAATATTATGTGTTGTTACGTCATTTAAGAACACAATACTTCGTGGCCGTCGTGGCTCAATTGGTTGATCGTTTGGACTGCTAAGTCCCTTTCACTGTACCAAGTATAGGTTCAAATAGTCCAGTCGACCTCAGACGTTTTTCATTGGCTACAGAGATGGCGTGGTGGTTTTACAAGGTTCCCTCACGGTTTCCACCTTACACGGGCAACGTGGTCGTCACAAAAGTGGAATTCCATTGAGTATACTGTTAAAGCAACAACCAAATAAATAAATAATATATGTTATCGTGGTGCAACTTAATGCTTAGATTGTTTGAATTCTTTAAACTCGACTCGCCAAGTCTCTGACAGTTTTATCAATCGGTTACATTTCAATTTGTCTATTTTGAAATAGAAAAAAATAGATGGAACCCGTGGAATCTGTCAACGTTGGCAGTTTTACCCAAAGGTTATCAAAACCTTCCAGGCTAAATTGATACGAGCGTATCACGTGCAAGATGATGTGCACGGTACATTTGATTATTTCCGAGTTTGCACCTTTATGAGATGTTCCAACAATTTAATAACGTAATTCACGGAAACAAACAACCGGGATGTCTTGAGGTGCCTGTCCAACTTTCAAAGAAAAGCGGATACAGTAAATTTTTTCAATCCAAAGTGAAGATCTTGACGTACAAGGTTACTCCCGTGTTGAAAAAGAGTATTGTTACAGAAGGCAAATGTACCAACAATTGTTGACGTACCGGGTTCCAGTCGCTTCATGCGTTATGCCACAGGTTCTTAAAACAATTTATTCTTTAAATTAGGTAAACACGTCACGTAACTTTGGAACTCACTTATATGAATAATTTGCATGAACGGTGTAAAATCTCGTAAACACTATCCCGGAAACGCCGTAGCCCCCAGAAAACTTCTTATGTATATAGCTAAGGTGAACAGCTCGATTTAAGCCTATACCGGGAACATTGAATGGGACTCAGCATTTATCTGTTTAGACACATAAACAAATAATGCAGGAAGTCAGTAGTTTGGTTATACTGTACTTAGCATCTAAATCCTTGTGGCAGTTAACAAATTGTTACACTTGTGAGAAGAACCTTGTAGATATTTTCTTTTTCTAAATAACAGTCGTATTATTCATCTAAACGTTTTAATATTTTGGGGTTTTTTTTTAGTTAAATCTGTAATCTTGACTTGTTCATCCATAAAATACTGTACTATTAGCCTATAAAGAATATTATCTAGCCTTTATTTTGAATTTCGGTGTGTATATGGTCAGATTCATATCATTCTAAGATTAATAGCTTTACAACTTCGAACCGACTTTTCTCAACAAACATACTATAGGACAAAGGCGTTGTGTCTTTAATGAATCTGTATGGCCTTTATAAGCTATGTCTGTTTGGTTAACGTTTCAAGTGATACCTAACCTTATTTCACTCAAATGATGACGAGCTAGTGTTATTGTAGAAATACGTCACGCTTTCACGACATTTGCCCTGTCACATTGCATGAATCATTACGAAAGAGAGTGAAATTAAAAATGCTGGAAACCAGCAACAGAAAAACGATTAAAAGACAATCGCTGGATGCTTAACGCTTGGAACCTGTGACAACACGTGGACTATAAAATACAATACAATGAAAACAAATCTGGATCTTGTTAGTCTTTTACTTTATGGTGCTGCAGTTGTTGAGAATCTAGAATCAAGTGAAACCTTTTCAGAAATTAAGTCGTTCTGTAATAGACGTGTTATTGGTTGAAATCACGACATAAACAACAAGAATTGGTTTGAGAGTGGACGGGAAGAAGAGCTTCATTAGGTACACAGTGTCTTTGTCAAGTTTGTAAATACTGTTGATGATCTGATTTGTAAATTGTTAGTTTGTTATCGACCAGAATTGCAGAAGATCTCATTTACAAAAGAAGTAATTGACAAATTGATCTTCGAGTTCTTACAATTCCTGATTAGTGAGTCTTACCGGAAATGAATCGACCGGAAGTTATTCTTGACTACTTTAGTTCACTGACAGGGAAAATAGATTGCTTCGCTTCCCTGTCAAGATCTTCTGAAAGTGTTTCTTTCAAACAAACGATCGGAAAACTGTAGACAAAATATATTGATATTTTCATGTCTTGTATCCACATAACTGTCAAATCGAAGTTTCTTATTGAACCCAAGCTGGAGGTTGTTCAACCTCCTGAAAACCTAAGTAGATTTGTAGATGAAACGTCAATCCAGAGTTTTATTCCTACTGTTTTAGGCGTGATCGTGTAGGTTTGTTACCAGTCTCAAGCTGTCTCTACCACTTCTCAATATCCATTGAAATATTGCTTTTATCAACAACCATCAATATACTCCCTTCAAAAAACAATGGTTTATTGTTTCTTGGTTCCCAGTAACACATATGACTTTTTTTTACAACATGTGAAACGATGTTCATACCTGTTAAATAATAAAATCTGTTCTCCTTTTTACATCTTTCTCGCCGTAAATTTGCCCATCTACTCTGCGTTGTTTTTTTGTTTTTTTTTTATGTTTTATATGGTTTTCGGGGTTTATTCGTTTCCTTTGTGTTCTACACATTGAAAGATAAATTTTTAAGATACCTGAAGCAAATAGTTCCACTCCATATTATTAAAATAAAACATGACACATACTTCAACTTATTAATTCTCAGCAGCTTTGGCCGTATTTGATTAATAACAAACGCTATATAATGTTTACAAGTGTCATGAACGAAATTACTAGGACGGGACTAGTGTCCCTTGAGTTTATTGTTTTTCACTCGTTCTGCTATAAGGCGTTTGATTTTAAAAGACGGTGAATAAAATCCACAGAGATTATAAAATAATTTCTTATCCGTCATCCAAATTTCTTGTTTTTTGATTGGTCAATTTGCCCAGGAGGTAAAAACCCGTACTCCTTGTGAGAATTTTCAACTAACAGGTAATAAATAAACAAACATGGCAGCTTTCGCTTCAAATTTTGTTTTCTTAATTTAATAAAATTGACTGTAAAATTCGACAATAAGTTGGCAATGACAAAGTTTAAAACATAATTCTTCACAATCGCTACATTTGAATCACGAGTTTGATTTAAAATAAACTTAAACAGGGAGGCTTGACGGGTAACAAATTCGTCATTGACGTTTTTCGGAGGGTGTACGGACTTTTATGACCGTCTTGAAGCTCGTACACCCTTAGCCGAAGGCCGAATTTGAAAAGCGTCAATAACTAATGATATTAATATAAGAATCCACAGAGATTATTAAAGATCGCAGAGGCTTATATTTCTGCGGTCAAGCTGAAGCGATGTCAATAAGGGCAGAAATTGCCTGAAATCAATGTATGGAATTGTGATAGCTAACAAAGCCGATCGACAAATCCACTGGATAAGCTATATTCACATTTGATCAATAACAATATTTACCATTCAAAAGACATGTACCCACAAAATGATAGAGGAAAAGTTTCCGTTTAGTCATATCTTGAGGCAAAGTATTTCATCGACAGGGAGCAATGATATCTTGCGAATAGAAAGTCCAGCAGAATCAACACGGCCTCAAATCAATGTTTCGCTTCGTCAACAAAACCAGTCTACAAAGCCTTTGGTCAGCTATAATGCCATTCACTGGATTGCCAATTGTACAATTCAAACAACCAATAAAATGATCGGAGAAGTCTGATTAAGCCAACATGAACACAGGAGAAAGGAACGTTTTACGTTTTTTAATAGTTAATACTTATTATTTTCTTATCTTTGGCCAATATTTATTGTCATAACTATTGGTTATCAATTGTCATTTAGATTAATTGCACAGATCAGTTAAGTGAAATCGGTTTAAATAAAGCTTACATTAGAAAAAAAAGACCTACTGGTCAGGAAAGAAAATAATTTTCGAAATGGGTTTTATTTTATTTAATTTTACTTGAGAACTCGAGGCACTGATTCTATTTTTTGAAGACACAAGTGTATAAATGTTCTATTCTTTATTCACACCCATAACCAAATTAACAAAGACACCGGACAGCGAAAAAGACCGTAAACCCTAATTCTTGTACCTTCTTTAGCAATTTTATGTGAAAAGTAAATTAGTTTATGCCTTCAGCTAAAACGTCCTTATCCCTTATATAGGAATGTTATCTAAAACTATATTCTTTCAACTAATCTACTAATAGGGGTTTAGCTGAGGAAAGTCGTATTTTTATAACCCGCCTATCGCTTAAACATGACATGAAATTAACCACGTGTCTGTTTATAACATTAATCCACGATGGCCCTATTTTCTTGAAGAAAGTCAGCCTGTTATTTATGTTATTGACCAATCAGACTGAAATAACAATTATATATATGGTTTCCGTGAATCCTATTCCTGTGGTAAGATTGATCCAAAATACCCATAATATTTGTCAGGTTTATCGATCCTTGGACTTTTATATATATATATCCTCCCCTTTATTTATAAATCTCCTTTTATTCACCATTTTTAAATCGCCCAAGCTACTACCTTTCTCAAAGGTTGGGATTGTTTTTATTTTTTTTGTTTTTTGTATAGTTTTATGCAAATTCGACAATCTATAAGACTTAAATCAAAAATGATTTAAATAATTTCATTATTGCAATAATAAGTCATTATTAGCAACTTAATTGGGTATTGTGAACGTGGTGTGGTGCACATTGTAAGGTTAAGTTTGGTCAATTATAGATAATTCGAATTTAAGAGTTTAAAGTGGTCTGCTTGTTGATAATTTTTACTTTAACTATATGCGGTCTAACTAACTAAGTGTAATAGAATTTAAGCTGAGTTAATTAGGTAACCGACATTTAACGCTGGCAATTCTGTGCGGGACTCTGAGGGTCGTAGGTTCGAGTCCCACAGGTGTCTTCATATTGCCTGCAATTTGAGTCTGAACTACAATCTGTTCAATCTCAGAGAGCGTTATCTCAAAACCGAACATCTTGTAACTGTGGTCGCAGCGTTCATCAAACAACAATGAGAAGAGATTCGGTTATAAAAACATTAATCATTTGCGTAACCTGTATGTTTAAAAATTATCAATTTAAATTATTGCCTGAATGAACAGTGGGTATTAAAGCAAACTTAGACCAAAACAAAAACCGGCCGAGCTGACTAGAACAATCTGTACCGATACACAAACTCATATCTTCTTTTGTAAATCGCATTATAATCAAATTTGATGCCCATTTGATTTGATGCTAAGCTCTGTAAGAATATTTAGTGTGGACATTTTATCTGCTATTAACGCACATTTGATTGTGTCGTGAACGTAGAAATTCACAAAAGCAAAAGAAATAGACTTAAGTACGTTTAACACAAATCAAATAAATAATCTGTGCCCTATAAATCAACGAGCACCAGAGCTGCCCCTCGCCATTGAGCTATATTGAATAGAACAGAACATTTGTGTCGAACTAAACATGGAATAGATCGACATTCTTTTAACGATTTGTTCCTACTCGGAAACTATCGATGCGAACGCAGTATTAAAAAATCAATCAATACATGTATGTTGGTCTATTCATACCAAAGAATATTTGTTAACAAAAACAAGGTACTTGTGATATGTTTACACATTGTTAACTATACCAGAACTTATTTGTTTTATTGCCCACACAGCTTCTAAAAAGTGGCATTTATACCTCGTTAAATTATTAATTGTTTGCTATATTGATGGCACCAGTGTTCAAGAGCATGGGAAGAGTTCAATAACATGGCCTTCACATGTTGCGTTCAATCTTGAATTCTGTTGTCACCGGTTTTATCTTTTAAAAATGTGTATTGTGGCAATTAAAACCCACCGCAACTTTCATAATAAAAAAACATTTTAACGCCATAAAATAATGTTTTTGTATATCACATGACACTATACAGAGGCTGGACCAGTTTGTTTAATTTCTGACTCAATAATATTTGAGTGAAATATTCAGCTTTTCTCTTACACATAGTTGAGAATTAATTGCCATTTACCTGGCCAAAATAATTAAATAATGGGATATTTCGTTATTCTTCGAATAACGCTTCTTAACATGTAATTTCGGTCAGGAGTAAAGAAGACAGACATGCGTGTGCTTGGAATACTCAATCGTACATTTCATACTCACTTTCAGTTTCGTGAGCTTTAATGTGGATAGCAATTTTGTTTTAATAAAAAGGTTGTTATGCTCAGTGAATTACTTATGGGTTTATTTATTTATTTAAATTTTATAATTATTTTATTTTAGATTTATTTCATAAAGTGAAATACAGGCTATCTAGAAATATATATAAAACAGAACAAATCTATTCAAAAACTAGACTTGCATAAAGTTTAAGTCTTACACTTTTGTTCTTAAAGAATTATTTTAAAAATGGCGTTTCTCAGTAAATGGAATTAAATGGAACCTGCCAAAATGCTAGTTGAGATCGAGCCAGGTGATTCGGACAGAAAAGGGGGTGACCACAGCACCCTTTTCACAACACCAGCGAGACGATAAATAATTATAGGCTTGTCGCCAAAACTGTCGACAAAATTGTGATGTTGGTTTACCGTTTCTGGTGTACATTTATGGTTACATAATTCTTTATAGATTTGCGTATCTCTCATATATAATTAAAACTAACCGGAAATAAATTACCGGAGATACCCGACTTCACCAAGGCCACACCATGTTATTAAAGTGGAAAAAATGCATTCTTCAATTCAGACTTTAGTTTATGAAACACTTCCATTCAGGCAAGGAGGAGGGTGTCTCTATAATAATCCTCAGCCTGTTTTACTTTTTTTTTCTTTTGTTTTAACAGCGCCACGAACATGTATTGCATATGTATTTATACCGTAGGGATGATGTATTTCATTGTCTTTACGTGCTGGGCCAGTTTCTTGGTTTAAAGGAAGAATGTGAAAATCCATTATCAATATTCTTGTGGTTTCTCGAAGTCAACCAGAATCGACATGGCCTCAAATCAATGACTAGCATTTTGTCCGTTAACAAAACGGATCGACAAATCCCTTGGATAAGTTATCATAAAATTCGCTCAGTAACAAGTTTGGCCATTCAAAGGACATGCTCCCAAAAAACGACCGATAAAAGCGACTGATTTAGATAAACTGACCACTGTTTTTGCACACGCTACTATTACATGGCGAACGCATTATTTTATCCGAAATACAGCGGATCGGCACGTTTTCAGTTTTGTAAATCTGTTTTCAGGCATATTATTGTCCCTTTTTGCAATAACTTCGTACTGTTAACTAAATAAACGGAGAGTATTTGAAGAAAGTTTTATTGATATTGCGCCATTCTGCTTAAGTTTCCAAATCAAACAAACAAACATGCTGGCTTTCAGAAAA
>JAVFBZ010214385.1:0-12879 GCA_032466195.1 Katharina tunicata
AACTTAGGTTCAACATTACAAACAACAGAACTTAGGTTCAACATTACACACAACAGAACTTAGGTTCAACATTACACACAACAGAACTTAGGTTCAACATTACAAACAACAGAACTTAGGTTCAACATTACACACAACAGAACTTAGGTTCAACATTACACACAACAGAACTTAGGTTCAACATTACAAACAACAGAACTTAGGTTCAACATTACAAACAACAGAACTTAGATGCTATACATGTACATTAAAAACAAACTTGTGTAACACTTTATAAAGCTACAAATAGTTTCTGTAGTTTATCCAAATGACAAAAATGTGTTTTTTTGTAATATATGAAGGGTCTGTCATAAAATTTATGAATATTATCCTTGTTTTTCGCAAATTCCATACAAACATTAGTACTTGAATAATAGGCGTAACTGCTTTAGCATACTTAAAAGGAACACCAAATTACTGAATTTGTATAATCTTGAAAATTTTATATTTTGTAGTTTTTATTTTATTATTATTTGTTTTATGGAGCAAGTTTTTGGGTTTATTGTACAACAAATTCATGGAAGTTGCAACTGCCAAACAATTACTAGTCGAAGGCGTTTTAGAGATGCTAGGTGTCTGAACAAATAATCATTTGTTTTATAAAAATCCAATATACTTCCTAGAACATTGTCTTCACCTTATGTTGAATGATTGGCCAAGGAAATTCTGTCAAATCAGCAATAACATCATAAATTCTAAAACAATATCTGATTTGTTTAATGTTTAATGTTAAATGTTAAATGTTTCATGAGAGTAGGTGTGCCAAGACACTGGTTAATGTTAGCTGTTAGAATTTTTTTTTTTGTAACTTTAAGACAACATTTTTTTATCCAATTTATCTTACCTTCTTCGCCTCCTCATCGACTCATCCCCTGACGTCTTCTCCGAGTCGGAAATTACAGAATCTACACGCTCTAAGATACGAGCCTTAATTTCCTTAACTGAAATGAGGAATAAAATACAATCCATTATTATCCGTCAACCAAATTCCTTGTGTTTTGATTGGTCAATTTGCCAAGGGATAAAAACCTGCGGGTAATTAAAAAACAAACTTGGTCGCCTGCGCTTCAAATTTTGTTTTCTTATTTAAATAAAACTGACGTCAATAAAATTCTGGCAAGGACACAATTGTCACAAATTTCATTTAAAGTAAACTTTGACCGGGAGGTTTGACAGATAATAAATTTGTCACTGACGTTTTTCGCAGGGTGTACAGAAGCCTTTTTAAGTTTAAACACCACTTCGCCTGCAGCTCAGGGTGTACAAGCTTCAAGACGGTCATAAAAAGCCGTACACCCTTTGAAAAATGTCAATAACTAATATCATCTTAAGAGGAGAAATTAACATTCCAAGATAAACCGCTAATTTGTGTTTACAGGTCCACTGGAATTTTGTGTAATGCAATATCATCCATCCTCTTTAAAGTAGGAAGAAACATATTCCCAGTTTGAAGTTAATCGGTTTGCTTTTTAGTTAACATGTTAAAGTGAGGGACGAACAGAGAACATTTTCCCCCTACCCACAAAAGTGGTGGAAGACAATCAAGATGAACATAGTTGGCATGACACATTCGCATAGCCACATTACATATGGTTGATTGGTCGCTTTTTCCATAATACTTTAGGTTCTTTCATTTGAGGACACAACAACAAATTGGCTTCCTGTTTTCTGTCGCTCATCACCACAGCACAGGAAGTTTCCCACCACATTATACATGTTATAAGAACACCATATTCGCCAGCCAAAATGTTTAATCCGAGTTACTCTACTTTACGGTTGTAATGTAGAGTACTTCTGAATAAACCTGTTGGTTAGCGAAGATATAAGAACACAGGTCCAACAGGGGACCAAGGTTATAAAAGCTTGAGTATACTCAAGTCTGAGTCTGTGCTCAAACTCTTGAGATCGTACTCCCCTGAGTTGTGCTAAAAATTTGTCAGTGTTTGTGGTTATAAAGCGCGTTGAGCACGCACTGAGCTGAGTAAAAAATCAAGGCAGATTCCAGCCGCTTGAGCAGGCCTTTGTGGAGCTCTTCAGTGTAGGAGGTAGAAAGTCGTTACATTGCTAATGTCGGATCCTTCGCAAGTGTCTTTGCAGGTCGTGGAAAACAAGTTTGGCTAAAAATAGAGGTTTTATTTTCAAAATCGAATCAAAAAGGGTATGTAAAAATGCTTTTAAACACAACAAAAGCCGCATTCAACTATATTTTCTTGTTGAGTACGGTCTTGAGCATGGTACCTACCATGCTCAAGAGTCGAACGTTTTCGTACACCGTTAAGCACGGTGGGCATACTCAACTTTTTGTATAACCTTCAATTTAGAACATGGTTCTGGAGTCGACTCAGTTGAGCACGGAATCATCACTTCAATAGACTCAAGGACTTTTATAACCTCGACCCAGGGTTTGTCTTCAGCTGCTTATATAAGGTATACAGCCGGAGACAAAAATAAATCTTTTCTTGAAAGTCTGATGTGACCTAAAAAATAAACAGGTCACCTTGTTCATCCTCTTCCTCAGAATCTGAGTTATCCTGTTCCTGAGTTAAATAAGTGTGGATGAAGTGAGCAAAGGCACCATCATGACTCAGCAATTCCTCATACGTCCCGATCTCAGATATCTCTCCATCAGTAATGACAGCTATTCGGTCCACCATTGGTAACCAATGAACACCATGGGTAACCAGGACACGAGTCTACCAGCAACAAAATCATGAGTTTAGGTAAAATTACACAGTGAAAGGGCCCAGTAGCAAGAAAGCACTAACAAAAAACATAGCAAAGTAGAGCCAAGAAAAAAGACCAAGGTTATTTCACTTATATGACATTGTTCCTGCCCAACAAACGACGCTGGCAACATGCAAGACAGGACAAAATATTAACATAACATTAAAAAAACAGGACACCACAACAAATCAGCATCCTCTGCCCCTTAGCAGAGAGCACTAGGGCACATCGAGCTCCCACTCAAAGTTAAAGAAAAACAGTCCGACTAACAGTTAATCCAAGTACTAAATCCATTATATTAGACATTTTGTATATACATGCATGCCTCTTCACAAATTGACTCATCTTCTGTAAAAAAAAAACCTTAGAACTTCTAAAATCAACATAGCACAAGTCAAAAGACAAACGTCAACTACATGTACATAGATGTATTTGTCCAAAAATCATAGTTTATGGGACAGTTAAATATATTTCGATATTAGAGAGGCTTTAAGTACAGACCTGAAAAAAGTTGCTTGGGAATGTGACAGAAGGCTAACTTGGTAGTCTACTTTCTTAAATTAATTTGTTTATATATCTGATTACACTGTACTCATGGATATTTAACTAAGATGACTTCAGTTTATGTGGATTAAAAATCAGACTCAGGTCTATTTTGGAGTTTCATACAATACCTTTTTCTTCAAGAGACCTTTAGCCCCGACGACTTTCTCAAAGATGTGTTTTCCAACGTGAGCATCTACAGCACTGAGAGGGTCATCCAGAAGGTATATGTCAGCGTCATTGTAAACAGCGCGAGCCAAACTAACTCTTTGTTTCTGACCCCCGCTTAGATTGATGCCCTGGGGAAACAATTACACAAATATGTCCATTCATAAGAAAAAAGGTACGTAAATTCTACTTCCCAGAAATGCTTGTTGATTGGAGTTTAACAATGCAATGATGAAGATTATTTTAATCCACTGGCAGTGAACCCATGCGTATTTAAGAGTAAATATGTTTAAACTTTTCCAGTGGTGAATTAATCTTTCCAGTTTTCAGAGTTGTGTGATCAATCTAAGAGCATTCCCCAAAGTGTTGAATATCGTCTGACAATATCTGGTGACAAATCCAGCAAAAACGCTGTCTTGACGAGTTCCCCTTTCATATACTAAATCAAGGCTTAACTGGACATAGAAACGACCCATGATTCAGTAAATGATTCGTTTGTTTACCTTTGAATAACACTCTTGGTTAGAGAAGATGTAACAACAAAGGTCATACAAGTTTTTGTCTTAAGCTCCTTATACAAAATACTCAGCTAGAGACAAATATCAATCTTTTTTTTAAGTTTAAGATCATCAGATTAAAGATGTTTAAAATTTTTCAGTAGTGAATGGATTGTTCCTGGTTTAGGTGATGTACATGTATGGTCAAACTAAGAGCAATTCGCAGAGTGATGAATATCATCTGACAATAGTTGGTGACAAATCCAGCAGAAACACTGTCTAGAAGAATTTCCCATTCAAGGCCACAATCAAGGCATAACTGGGCGCAGCAATAACCCATGCTTCAGCAAATGATTGGTTTGTTTGTTTGTTGGTGGTTTTACTTCAAACTTGAAATCATTTCGTGCTAGCCCAATGTATGAAGGAAACGACCCTAAACGACAATGGCAAAAGCAATCAATGTGTATCTTGGGTATTCACAAAGTAATCTTAGTTTAATATAAAAGTATTAAACTACCAGCTCATAACAACATGGTCCACTCTGTAGCGGTTGTCATGGAAGTATTGGTTGTCATGGAAGTAAAGTTCAATGTAAAACTTCTGTCTACTCCATGAATATAATCTATATAACTCTGTTTTTGGTGGTTATTTTTTTCAACCTTTCTTATAGATATTGCTATCATGTAAAAGCTATGTTTGTCCAAAGGGTGTCCAAGGACACCACTGGAATCAGAACAAGCACAGACGAAGCCACAACAAATCCGATTCCTGATGGCAAGATGACACCGGATGCTCCACCAAATCAAACCCTTGACCATCAAAGATTACACGCCCAACATCTCACCAATTTTCGTTTAAATCACCAACAGGCCATAAATCTCTGTTAATTTCTCATTTTTTACAGGTACATTCACTAAAAGAAAGATCAAAGGTCTTACTCACCTTTTCCCCAATCTCTGTCATGTCGCTGGCAGGTAACATGTCTAAATCTGGTCCAAGAGCACAACCCTCAACAATCTCTTTGTACTTGTCGTCCTGTTTAATAGCTCCAAACAGGATGTTGTCCTGAACAGTTGCATTCTGGATCCAAGCCTGTTGGGGCACGAAGGCTACGGAACCCTAATGAAACATAAACAACAACAACTCAACATCTACCTGTGACATTAACACAATCACAAGGCCCTAGTATGCAATTCTGTCTGAGACCGACCTCCCTCAGTCAGGAGATCTTCCAGAGAGAACTTGGTTTGAAAGATCACCCTGATAGTCCTTGGAACATCCAAGGAAGAGTTCTGGAATGTCCAGGATACATTGTCATGCAATGTCATATTATACCATCTTCCCACAAACTTCCTGAGATGTTCCCAAGACACCACACCAAAGTGGCTTCCAAATACTTCCCGGTTGTACAAGAGCAATACACCAAAGTGAAGCAACCACAGTTTGTATGTTTGTTTGAATGGGTTTACATCATACTAAAGGCTATTTCACTTATATGACTACGTGCCATCCCAACTGTTGAAGGAAACCACCTGCTGAGGACATCAACAGGACAAAATATGGAAAGCCACAACAAATTGGTTTCCAGATGAACCATAGCAGAGAAAGCATCAAGGCACAGAAAGCTCCCACCAACTACCCAACAAATGGGCAAAGAAAACTCTCTTTGACACCAATGACAGCAAATCTAATACAGGGCAACTAACGTATGCAATTCCTGACCCAGCAACAAATGCAATTCCTTACACTACAACAAGACAGATTCTCCGACGATCCTCAGCTCAGAGAGCACCACAGTACAAGCAGCTCTTCCCAGAACAAGTAGTGTCTCCCAAACCTGTTATATCACTTACCCTGACGTTAACACTGCCTTCTATCTTCTCCATCTCACCAAGTAGAGCAGACATTAAGGAGGATTTGCCTACACCCACCTGGCCAACCACAGCTAGAAGCTCTCCGTCCTTTATTCTCAAATTCACACTAGAAAACAGAGAAAAATCATAGTGATATAAGCGCCTGAGTCAAACATGTACATGCACTTCTAAAATAATTATTAGTAAGCAGATTTTATTACTCTGTTATTGGTATTAACTGGTAGAGCGCATTTTGATGTGAGATTTATTTAGAGGTTTAGGAAGGACGTAGAGGTGGTACAGTAGCTGCTTGACAAAACACCTCCCATCGTCATTTTGAGACCAATCAAAACCTCTAAATTTATTGATTGAAACCCACAACACAGATATCTTGAAAACCAGAACATATTCTAACCTTTAGTGACTGAGGTCCTATAAAGAAAGAGACGATTCTTTTTTTAAAATGTAAGGTTGACTCGTCCAGTGGTAGCCAATACTTCTGAATTGCATCAGTACAAAAAGGTTTAAATTGGTGACAACTTACTTTCTGAGTGTTGATTTTTCTGCTCTGTCCCAGCTGAAAACACCATTTTCCACAGTTATGGGGTCATCTGTGAATCAAGAAAAGAAACTCATTATTCCACTTTTATACCAAACAAAATGTTGCAGGAAATGCTTGATTGATTTATTTATTGATTGATAACAGTTTAACGTTGTTCTAAAGCTTTTTTCACTAATTTGCCAGCCCCACGGGTGTCAGGAAGCACCGTCCGCATCATTGCCAACAACAACAACACAGTACCCAAAACAAATGACCTTATTTTAACTTAGAGATCATCAGGGCAAATGAAGCTCACACTAACCATTCAAGTATTGGACATTACATGATGACCTTTTTGTTTGGGCACGAGTTATTCGACAGCTGTCTTTATTTGACTCTTGACCTTTTTTGTAATCAACAGGGTCATGCTGTGAAAAAAACGAGATCTGTTTGATCTCAAAGACCTCAAAAGCAGATGAGGGAAGGTGTGGAAGGCTTAGGGGCTTACTTTATGAACTGAGGGGTACATTAGAAACCAAACCATGGTCAGTGTTCAACAGAAACCCCACAATAACCATGCCTTCATAAAGATAGCCACTGAGAACATCCCTCATAGGGTTGTATAGAGTACAGAAAATATTGAACCTGTGTTGCACATGAATTTGGAAGAGTGGTGCAGAGCAAAGTGGTCCAGAGCACACACTTCTAGAGTGTATGCTACAGGTACAGAAATCTCCTCACCGCTAAATTTGAGAGTTCAAACACTCGCTTGGATTGTGTGTGGGTTTGTCTGCCAGTTATCAGCGGCACGTCTTGGGTTTTCTGGGTTCTACCCAATTTTCCTCCCACAATAAAGATCTGTAATTGGGACTTATAGTCCTGTTGGTCAAACAGCTGAACATAAACATTATAAAGGAGGGGTGGGGGGGTTGGCATGACTATGGCTATACCCAATGGGCCACAAAGCAAGTCCATTTGTTGTTATAATCCAGTACCTGAATTAGGGTTGTGCTGAACATTGTCAGGATCCAGGTCGCCGTTCTGCAGAAATTTCCCAATTCTCCCGATAGAGACTTGTGCCTAGAATAACAAGAAAAAAAAAGAAAAAAAAAAAACTAATTATGTTTAGCTTTATACAGGATATTAAGCTTCCTAACTCTACTAATAGAGACTTGTAACTAGATAATCAAACACAATTAACTAATTGTGTTTAGCTTGTGTCTAGAAAATAAAAAAGTAAGCTAATTATGTAATTTACTAAACTTCCCAATTCTACCTATAGAGACTCAAAAAAGTAAACTAATAATGTTTAGCATTATACAGGATATTAAGCTTCCCAATTCCACCATTCAACTTGTAACTAGATAATCAAAAAAAGTGTACTAATTGTGTTTAGCTTGTGTCTAGAAAATAATAAAAAAATTAAGCTACTTATGTCATTAACTTAACTGCCCAATTCTACCAATAGAGGCTTGAGAGTAGAAAATCAAAAAAGTAAACTAATTATGTTTAGCTTTATACAGGATTATAAACTTCCCAAGTCTACAAATAGAGACTTGTGCCTAAATAATAAAACAAAGGAAATTATGTTTAGCTTTAAACAGGATAAATAAACAATTCTATTGTTATAGACTTGTTTGTGCCTAGAAAATTGAAAAAGTAATTGATGAGAAATTCACCTAAGAGGAAAAAAAACTTATACCAAGAGACTTGGGCCGAGAAATTTGAAAAATAATTCTTCGCTTGATTTATTGCTAACATGAGCCTCGGACACTCAATTATATCTATTAACATCAGATCAACAAGAAAATGGGCCAGGTCTCAATACATGTAGCTTCAACCATTACAAAGGTTTATGGTACTGATAAATCTTATTTTGACTAGGTTTAAATGTTTGGTTTCTTGCAGTATTCCAACATTAAGTACTGATATGACGGCTCTGTTACATTTACAAGTGAATCCATTCATATATCTGAATGACAAAACAAAACAGTATTATTAAATTTGCTTTAATTCCTCTTTAATGCATCTATTAAAGCCATCTACCAAACTTTTTTAAAATTGTTATGATGTTAGTCAAATAAGCACAAGAAGTTATGAATACATGCGAGAAATATTAAGAGAAATTTTGTAGGTCAATTTCAAGTAAAGTTTCATTTGTCTGATTCGAATAATGTAGATATCAATAATCATATTAGTCATTTTTAAATCAACTGAATATCTGCAGGTGCATGTACATGTATGGTGAATAACCACCTCAAGAATTCTGCATTCACCAGAAAACATTATATACTAAAAGTCCACAGAATTCTGCAGGCACCGGAAAACCTCCCTTCTATACCTAAAGTCCACAGAATTCTGCAGCCACCGGAAAACCTCCCTTCTATACCTAAAGTCCACAGAATTCTGCAGCCACCGGAAAACCTCTCTTATATACCTAAAGTCCACAGAATTCTGGGTACACTGAAGGGCACTCAAACAATCAAAACATGGAGAAAAAAAACAAAGAACAGGACGCAACAACAAATCGGCTTCCAGAGGTCAATGAGGTCAGAGAGCACAAGTGAACAGGGAACACACACGCACAACACACACACAAATGAGAAGCAAATAGAATATTAAATTGCTGACAAAGGATGAATCAATAAAGCGGATAAAATTCCATTTCCCGGAATCAGGTCTTGTCCATCAGGAGGGTAACTGTAGTATACACTGGAGATTGTTTTGTTGCTGTTGATTCGTCGTCCATCATGCATGAAACTCAGTGTGCTGTCACGTTCACAGGGTATGCTGGTGGACAGACGCACAGACAGACATACACATATATCTCTTACCTGAATGATTCGAGAAATAATAACTGGCAGAGAATTTAGCGGAAAACGCATAATATTGAAAAGGGCAACTGAGACGAATGCAACAGAGGCCTTCAGTACATGGTCGTCGCCCGACAAGACGTATGTTGAAAATGTTGCAATCGTAACCTGAATAACAAGACATACATTTGAATGTTAATTAAATTTAAACTAATATTAGTTAATTAGCTAACCACCTACCTGTACCACATAGGAGACAATCATGGGTAGCAAATTGATGGGAAATCTCAGAATGTTGAACAGTGAAAGTGCCACAAACGCTTTTGTAGCATCCAGTCGATGATCTTCTGATGTTACCACGTATGTTGCAAATGTTGCCAAGGTCACCTAATAAAAATGGCAGCTCAAAACTTTAAACAAGTTTAGGTTCTGTACTGTGATTATAATATAATTATTGGCAATTTATACTTTCATACTAAAAATTCAATATAAAATATTTTTTCTCCAAATCAGTTCAATGCAAGACATTCAGGCATTAATTAACAAAAAATGAATACACAAATACAAACAAACAAAAAGGAACCCAATCAAAACACAACTAGAAAAACTAGTTTTTCATGCAAGGGGAAAATATATTTATTTGTTATGTTGTTATATTGCATGTATATTTATATAAACGTTTATAAAAAATATATAAACGTTTTTTATTGAGGATAATAGTTTACAAAGCAAACACTCAGTCAGAACAAAGGCTAATCTTCCCTGAGGTCTTCAGGACAACAACAAGAAAATACATGTATATGTACCAGTTTACAACATTTATGAGCTTTGCTTGATCTACATGTGATATAGAACAAAGTTAAGGTGATAACTATTTAATTTATGTACAAGCGCAATAACAGATATTTAGTCAATAATGTTCTAGACATGGAAATTATCACAGGATGTATCAGACAAATGTTGAACACCCAAGTTTGTTTGATTGGGGCTTTATATCAAACTTAAGGTTATTTCACTCATAACAAGGAGTGTGGGCTCAATGGGTGAATGAAAAGACCCTCAACAACACTGGCAACAAATAAGTTTGATTTTCTGTTTGATTGGGGTTTTATGCCGTACTCAAGGTTATTTCAATTATATGACAGCATGCTAGCCCAATCGGTGAAGTAAACCGCCTTAAACGATGCTGGCAACACAATAGACAGGACAAAACATTCACAAAACTGGACACCACAACAAGTCTGCATCCTGTGACCCTTAGATCAGAGAGCACCAGGGCAAAGGAGGTTCCCACCCAACCACACGCGGCAACAAATAAGATTACAGCTAGGACAATCACAGTTTGCAAAAATGACAACGAATCAGCTACATGATTCCCCTTAGCCCTAAGGGCAATAGGGTACAGAAAGCTCCCATCAACCACCATAAACCACTCAAACTCCAAGATACCCCTCGCAAAATTATAGGCATTTTTTGTCATTTGTTTAAGACTGAGTACAACTCAATTGAGTGCAGATGAAGTTGAACTGATAATCTTCAGTGGCATTCCATAAACATCTGATTTGTCCAGCTAGAAACAGATTTTTTCATTTATATCAGCCACAAAAAATAAGTACACAAATTGTCTGTCCAATGCTGAAATGTCAAATTTGTAGACATACTGTGCACACACTGCCAAAAATAGGGTACTTAAAATGAGAAAAAAAACTTACTTTGAGACATATATTACTTGAAATAAGAAAATAAAACTTGCTCTGCTTCATTTTATAAACCATGTGTATCTGTCCAAATTAGTTAGACAAGTAAAGAAGTTGTTTAAATTATAAACCAAAAAATATGTTTACCATAAAAGGAGCACAAGTCCATGCAAATGTACTAAAGGCTCCGAGGTAGGCAGTTTTCCTAAGGACAGCCAACTCTTCATTTCTAATGGCAAGAACCTTCTCCTGAAATGACAGCTCCCATGCATAAAGCTTTAACACCTGAAATAAAGAACGACCAAAATATTAATATTGTTTGTTTGTTTGATTGGTGTTTAACGTCGTACTTAAGATTATTTTAGCTATATGACAACTAGTTATAAATTATTATTTATTTGCGGTGCAGGAGTATCGTGGAAAACCGGGAACATTGTAAAAACTCTGCAGCCACCGGACAAAATATTAAGATGAAGATTGATTATTTCCCTTGTTTATTTAGTCGTCGATAGGTAGCTTTTGACTGTTTAAATGTTTGAGTGAAGAGCTCCACCAAACTGATGTTTAATAAAGAATTTCAATTTCAGTTCAAGAGTTACAGTAATATTTTCATCAGAGTAAGTATGAACATATGAGCAAGTACATGTACATTGAAAGAAAAACCACAAGACATTATATTATTATAGGACACCCCAAGATCTTAAATATGATTATTCGTTTGATTGGGGTTTTACCTCGTGCTCAAGGTTATTTCACTTATACGACGGCGTGCCAGCCCAATCGGTTAAGAGAACCACCGTTAACAACGCTGGCAAGATGCAAGACAGAACATAACATTAACAAAACAGGACCCCACAACAAATCAGCATCCTGATGCCCCTTAACTCAGAGAGCACAAGGGCAGAGGCTCCCTCCCAACCACCTTCATTAAATATGATTAATGGAAGTATTAATAGATTACCTGAGAGCACACGAGACCTTATAATAGGCTTCGGCACGCAGAAGTTATTACAAACAGAAAAACAAAGCAGGCACAGTTTAGAATGATAAATAATTATTTAATTTTGAAGAGGAAGTATTAAAACTGAGTACCTTCACGCCATTGAGTACTTCGTTCATTAACTTTATTCTTGTGTCCTTGAGTTTCATTTGAGCGACTTGTAGTTTTCTGGTTTTGATAGCGATTACAGCGTTAATGGGCAGCATGAGCACCATAATGGCAAGGCCTGCAAAGATAGAACTGCCCATGGTCCCGTAGAGCAGGTATAGGGCCAGCCCGATCTGAAAGGGTGCCGACCAAAGCATCCAGAGGTAGCCTGTGATGTCCTGTAAGCGCTGGGCATCCACCGACATCAGGTTAACAATCTCGCCCACCGTTGACGTCTTACGCGCTTCACTGTTCATTGTCAAGGCCTGAAAATAAGATGGTTTGATTCGGGTTTAACGCCGTTCTCAAGGTTATTTCACTTATATGAAGGTGTGCCAGGCCAATCAGTGAAGGAAACCACCATAAACAGTGCTGGCAACATGAAAGACAGAACAAAATATTTTACATAACATTATCAAAATAGGACACCACAACAAATCTGCTTCCTGATGCCCCTTAGCTCAGAGAACACCAGGGCACAGGAAGCTCTCATCCAAATGAACACGCCCAAAAATAGGAAAATCAAATTCATAAAGGCCTGAAGTCAAAGTTAATAAATCATGTCACATGACTATGTATTTATCATACCAGTGCCTATATTAAATGTTCCTATTGTTTTTGTTTCATTTGCTAAGAACTAAACTCTTTGTTCAAGGGCTTTACCTATAAAAACTTTTGAATTATTGGTGCTTGCGAGAGAGAAAAAACCCAGAACACATCTCCTAAAAATAGAGCACCGCTCAAGGGGTGCAAGATATGCCCGCTGCAAGTTGTTGGTTGGGCACCACCAATAAGGCAGAAAGTTGTTGTTTTTTACCTCCAAAGAGGCAGGAACTTGTTAGCTTTGCCACCTCCAA